>JABASD010002164.1:0-29597 GCA_019776165.1 Pogonognathellus flavescens
AGTTCCCATGCTGCGATCCGTTGAGACTCAGCCCTTGACTGGAGGATTCGTCCTGATGGTTGGACGAATTCTCTATTTTTTATCAAAATTTTTCCAAGTCCAAATAAACTACAAGTCAAACAAATAAAAATACTTTTATTTTTAACATCTTTCCAAGTTTAGCTTTCAAAAATTTTATCTCTTTTTTTTATTCATTTGTATTGTACTAAATGTTTACTTACCCGACCCTGCCTTATATTTTTCAAGCGTTTGTTGAGCGACTTGAATGCAGGTTTTGTTGTGCAGTGTGTAGTTACAGTAGTTAGTGCGCGATTGACAAAATGGATTTAGGATTTGGAGTCTTTTTGGTTAGGTTGGGTTAGGTTAGGTTAGGTTCAATAAAAAATTCCACTAACGCATAACGATATTATAGCGAGGATGGCGTTTCATAAAAACATCAATGTAACCTGTAGTGGCAAGATTGATGAAAATATAGGATGTGTCGATGTAGTAGACTTTAACTGGTTGCTTCTGTACGTGTGTAGTATTAATCTTGAATGATTTTATTACACATGTATTATTATTTGTAAGGGATGATTAGTTAGTGATTGTGGCCTTGTGGCTATACGTTTTCCTTTTCTGCTATGTATTATCCGTTGCTTGCTATACGTTTTCCTTTTCTGCTATGTATTATCCGTTGCTTGCTATACGTTTTCCTTTTCTGCTATGTATTATCCGTTGCAGCTATGCGCTTTCCTTTTCTGCTATGTATTATCCGTTGCTTGCTATGCGCTTTCCTTTCCTGCTATGTATTATCCGTTGCTTGCTATGCGCTTTCCTTTCCTGCTATGTATTATCCGTTGCTTGCTATACGTTTTCCTTTCCTATTGTATAATATTTTCCATTATTATTGTTAAACTTCTTGCTATCAATTTTCTATTTGTTAATTTTGTCAATTTTGTGTTAGGTATTATGATAATCAATGTCCAAAATATGATAACCTGAGATAGTTATTGTATGCATTATTAAAATATTCTCAGAATTTTACTTAATCTAGATTTTCTACTGACACCACATGCCATTTATATTCAGATGGGTAACTCTAACCTATCCAATTGTTTACACTTCTACAAAATAATTGATTTGAAAACTTGCAATCAATATGTTTTTGGAAGTTTAGGTAGATTTATTAATTGCTGAATGCGCATAATAATATGCAAAACTTATCTAGCTGATGAAATACAATAGCAAATGTAACGGTAACAGATTATAAAGTTATAATATTGTATTATTTTGCTTATTGAATATAGTATTAGTACGTAGTACATTACCTACATATAAATATTTACGAGAGCACAATAGTTTAGGCACACACATTTTCGTATACATAAATAAAAAGGAATTTGTGTACAAAATATCATAAATACATAAATACATGCTAATGTTGTCTTCAACAATACAAAATTGCGTACAAGACAGCTTAAGTTCTTACAGACTAAATTATCAAGCACTTTTCTTTGTGAGGATGGATGGACTGTCATTACTAACTAGTTACCTTAAGTAGTTTAGCCCAACACTTTTGTGACATAGTAGTTGCAGGACATTTTTAAATTAAATATAGCTTGATTTTTACAGTTCTGTATTCATGTAAATAGTATAGTAACTCCATTGTAGTGCGCTAATTGCATTGTACATTCATTATCTAATTCTAAAGTCTACATACTAATAGTACTTTTTATGTACACTAATTTCGTCACTAGAGTAGAAGCACAATGTGCAGTCAAATACATTATTGGAGTAATTCGGACGTGGAACACTAGAATTCAGGAGCTTTGTCATACTGACTTGCTGGAAAATGGTCGGTTTTAAAAATGTTCCAAGAAATGGCAAAAATGGTCAAGGAAATGCAAACGACAAGACTGATCCACCAAAGTACAGTTTCCCATTTCTGCCATTTGAAATTCTTCAGGACGAATATTCCAATTAAAAGTCCAAGCACAGCACCGCCTAAATGAGCTGCATATCCAACCTAGAAAATAGAAGCAGAATTCTATGACATTCGACTAGCAACGATAATATATATTAGTTTACTATTTTTGCTTATATATGTAATTTTGTTGCCTTATTGTCCACATGGGCAATGAATCTGTAGTACAATGCGGTTCCAACATCAATAATGCAGAACAAAACAAAACAACTGATCCTCAGCCAAGGTAGTTCCATATCAGACCAGTTCTACACACGAAAGGAGTTCATATCAAAATTATGTAACGTAATATACAATTTTATACTAGGGTAGGTACTTTTAGGTTAATCAAGAGCAAAACTTTTCATACCAAAATGACTGTAGCAACATGAGCTGTAATTAGTGCATAGACGCCACCAGAAGCTCCAGCTAAATAGTAATTTGGATCCGTAATAGATGTTGTCAAACTCCCAGCCAATACACCCGCAAAGTAAACCAAAAGAACTCTCCACCATTTGTGCACCATTTCCAATAATATTCCCAAAAACAATTGCATGATTGCATTGTTAACAAGGTGCAGCCATCTAATTAAAATAAAAACACATTTCACCCGAATGAAAATTTGGTTTTTTGATTTAGTTCTGCGAACTTGTATACCTATATACATAGTATAAGAATACGCTACTATACAAAAATGATTTGGAAACATCAAACGTAAATAAAAATTTACCCAGAGTGAACAAACATGTATGTCAAAAAACGCCAGGCTTCATATCGTCTGTAAGGACTGTAAATGAGGACGGAATCAATCGGGGCAGGTCCATTCAAACCCACAACCCAACCATTTTTTTCAATCAGGTCGTTAGTGTGGTATACAAATATCCCAATCTGTTTTAGAGTGATAGTAAATATTTTTTATTGAGTAAAACTCACTTAACTTCTCAAAGTAATGATTTATTAAGTAGTTAAAATTAAAATGCTTTTGGTAGAATTCATGAACTAACCTCAATTAAGGTAATACCCAAAATGAAGACTGGGGGAGGGCAGCATGTATATTGCTCTTCATACTGGCCATCGACCTCATCCAAACGTGCATTCTTTGGCAGCACGATTTTTTGTGCAAAATTAAAAGCTCTTCTTCGCATCTAAATAATTGTGAGAACATGTTGAATAATGTTATGGTATTAATGTACCTACATTTTTATTACAGATTTTAATACGGATAAAAATGCTCAGATTACACAGCTTAGCACATGTTCAGTACTATCTGCCTTAGTGATCAAGGTAATGTTCTTTTAAATCATATTATTTTTGCTTACCAAAGACATATATTCCCGTCTGTCCAGTACCCCATCTTTGTTTGTATCAAACCGATTGAAATCTTCTTCAAGTTTTTCTTTGGGAATGTGTGGATAAATATTCTGCAGCTCTTCCAATTCCACAGCACCGTCGCCATTTATGTCAACCTATATAACAATTATGTTCTGAATTATTTTAACTTTCACATATTGCCTCATTGTCTGAAATACATTTGAATGAGAAATTCTCATACTATACATAGTTTGCCATTCAATCCTATTATTTATTTGCAATTGTGTTTAGGTATAAATAGATGGTAAATCAATCTGTAAAATAATTCAGTTTTCATAAACTTCAGGTGTATAATGTAATAATAAGACAACATTTCAGACCTCTCTGAAAGAAGGAAATCTTGCAGCTTGATTTTTTCTCAGCGGCTGTCTTTCCATGGTGTCTAACAATTATCAGTATTTAACATAAACTACTACTGCTTAAATTGTTAAACATTTATATACACGTAAACACGGAAGGTGTGGTTATCTGCACAAAGTCAACCGAACACTGAACAACCGAGGTAAAAATACAATTCAAAATGCAATGCATAAAGAGTTTCGACAGTGTTAACGAATGTTCACAAACTCGCGATGCATTATCAGTTTATCACACCGCACTGACACTGTTAAGATTGAAAGTGCCAAGGCTTTAACAATGTTAGTGTTATGTACTATGTTTTACCTAGAAAATATTGAGACTCAGAATTGTTATATATTGTTTGCGAAACAGTGTATAAATTGTAAGAGTGTACTTCTTCACTGTCCGGAGCGAAATGTGTAACATCAAGGATGTCAGTGACTCATATCTAATTTACAACTAACTAAATGAAATTCCATCCTATATTATCTGTGACGAATTCGTTCGTGTATATACAGATACTGATACATGTTGAACCGAAACAGGGACTATGATGTAGTAAGACAAACAGATGTATTTAGTTACTCATGTAGGCATACATTAATATAATACAGTTGCAAGTAAACCACACATGTTACTTTAGAACGTTTTATCAAACCAGCATTAATGAATCCATGCATATTATTTTGTATATATATATAATATTCGTCCAGTCTGAAAAACATCTGGCCTTCCTAATATACTTTATGCGTTTGTGTATTATATGGTTTATCTAATCTCGGAGATAGCGGTTTTCGAGGTCCTGATATTAGAAGCTGTACAAACACATTTATACCAATATACTTAACCATAATTTACTCAACTTAATATAATAAATAAAAACCGCATGTACAACTACTTTGCTTGGAATGCTTGTAGCATGCATTTGATTGAATGCATGCTTACATCATGTACTGTGTGATTAATTGAATGAGTAAATAAAATCACGTACACATAATAAGCTTATAGTATCGATTGAATTTATACTGTCATCACTTTGTGAGTAAGGCGGAAGTAATCGCTGAGTGATATTGACAGTTATATATAGTTACATCACTGTAACTTAATAAACCATACGCAATCGATATGTGTTTGTACTCCTTCTTCCAATACCCAATAAATCAGTTATTGGTGCAAAGGCAAATTAGTGATAAGACTTTTTCATTATGTCACACAGTCACACACAATTCATTTATATTCAAACCGTAACTACTGAGAAGTATTTTGTGTAGGTAGACTACAATAATTATGTACATACCTGATTCACCATTGTACTTCAATATAAACCATGCAATTCAAACTGTGACAGTATTTGTCAAAGCCAAAACCACATTCGCTTTCAATTGAAATTTTTCAGTTTGCGTTTAGTTGGAGCCTCTAAAAACGCTAAAAAAGGCTGGTTTAGGTTTATTTACTGGAAATTAGAGTCTCTTTATTTTTGCAGAACTAAAAAAATAATGAAAACACAAAAAATCAAGTTAATGTAAAACAACAATTATGAATTAGTATAGCCGAATTAGAACAAGGAAAGGTATAGGAGAACAGTTATGTGACTGATACACTTACACATACACACAAAAGGTACGCGTACAACACAGCAAAACAATTTATTGTCAATAAGTTATTAAGCTCGTTGTAAAATTTGTAAGTATTGAAACAAGTAACAACTAAGACTAAGAATAGATAGGCAAATAAAAAATGTTTATTAAATTACAAATGATTCTTATCCTTTTGAAGAAATTATGGAACTGACCTAGGTATTTGAAAAAGTAAATTCCTTTGTGAACATGCAAATGTATCTATAAAATACAAAATATATTTATTTGCAGCTTTGTTGATAATAATTTTGTACGTTGGTCTCTGCAAGCAAGTTCAATAGCCACCTGTGTAAGATATTGTTTAGATTTTAGATACGAAAGCAATGTAACAACAATAAAAACAAACTGAGTGAGTAAGTAAAAACTGAGTGAGTGAGTTCACAGGGGTTCAGCTTGCATCGATGTAGGTTTGATGTTAAGCAAGTAGCAGTTGCTTGGCGGTTTGAAAAGGATTTCTTACCTGTGTTCTGTACAGCTCATGTATAATTCACCACAGTTCCTCTCTCAATGAGTCATTCATTCCACACTCCAGTTTTACTCACAATAGTCAATTCTGAAAGCAAAGTTCTATTTGTCATTTACGGATATAGAGCGTAATATAGCATCTATAACGATAACATTTTTGCTACTACTTTTTGTAGTATAGCATAAGACTTTAGAAAATATAGGTTTAAGAAAAATGTAGTCCACCAAATGCTCAAAGGTACTTTTCTGTATGTACTGCTGCAGGTATGTTAATAGGAAGTAACTAATGTACGTCAGAGATGATTACTCATTCAATACAGCCACATACATGAAAAACTGTAAACCTAATATTTCTCTAAAGGCAACATTTCCCCGACAAGTTACATACAATTGTTTACATACAACAATAAATGTAGGTAAGTACATGAAGTGGAAAACGCTAAGCTTTTGTACACATGCGACAACAAAAGTGTCATTTTATTAATTGACTAATCCAACTATCTCATAGTTTAATTGTGTAGTGAGCTAAGTAACTGTTAGCGCTGTGATGAATTATTATTATTTATTATGCACCTCAATATTTATAGCATTATGGGCAGCCCTAATAAAGTTGCATTAAAAATGTACATACTAATTGGTAGATAAAGGTATGTCCTGCTTTACTGTGAATCTTTTTGCAAACTTTGATTGTTAACCACTTTGGTTAACATTGCGATAAGTCGCATCTCTCATTTCGATTTATAAGACTATACAGTATGTAATTGATATAGTTCTATTAACTGCAACAGACACTTATTTACACAGTGGTTATAAATAATAAACATATATAGCTGTAGCAGTGCCATATATGACATTATATTGTGGTACTGCATGCATAAAATATGACACTATTGGTGTGACTCTGTGTGCAAAGAACGTTCGCAAAATGTATTTATGTGTATAGCTTCCATAATATACTTTGCAACGACCCACGAGAATGTTAACGATGATGGATGCCTCCACGAGCATGTTTAACAGTACTTACCTCATCATCACCACTGCATTCTGTCTATACACTGTACAATGCCATGAACGGACTTAAACGAATATTATAAATTGACTGATGCTTGTACGGTGTTAGGAATATTATTCATACTACAAATACTAGTATACCTATCTACTTATAATAATATAATCTCCAATACCATTATGATTCACTCAGTAATCTTCATAATAATATATGCAGTAGCGATACTAAACTGCCTTAGTGCAGAAGAAAAGTGAATAAGGTACTTTTGAAGCAATATACATATCAACGTTATCAAAATGTTAACTCTAGCTTATGTCATATACTCATACGTATATCGGGTCTTTGGGATTTATTGAGATCAAACGCATTCGGGTGAGTCATAATAATGTGCTTGAAGTTTACGACTACGACTGAGTGGTTATCAAATACAATTATTGCATTTGTCCAACAAAGATTGAAATATAAACCTTAACCGCTAAATGTTCTAAATGTACAAAGATGCTGAGCATAGCAAATTATGAAGGTCTAGACAACTGTCACTGTCATTCACATTGCTGGTCACGATTTGCATAATCTACTAAGAAAGATTCAATTGAGGCTTTTAAGAACTCAAGGTTGTACAGTCACACGATTTATAGTACATGGTTTCAGTAGAATGTACACAGGTCTCTTAACAAATTCACATAAAAGTTGTCTTTTTACACAGACAAGTAAAGGTAATTACAATTACTATTGTAAGGTTCAATTGAAAATAAAATGCAGTCTTAACAAAATTATTTATTAACAATCAGGAGTAAAAATAAAAATTGTACTGGGCTAATGTACATATCACATTTCGCAAAGTGCAAAAAATGAATTAAAATTTTCATATGTAATTAGTGGAATCTTGCATATTATAAAGGTAATTTGCAGGAGTGGTACTGGGATAAATTTTATTTGGTTTTTCTCTTTCGTCTGGAAAGCCCGCATAACTTTTGCTGACAAGACCGAGCATTTCCCAGAAAGCGACACGCCTTTTGAACGGAATAGGAATCATTTCTGGAACATCTCCGTCTAAACGAGCTACTTGGATGTTATTTGGATCTCGAATGGGCTCCCAAAATTGAACCATTTCACTTTCGTCTGTTGTATAAATTGGCACCCTGAATATTTGTCACATTATTGCTGTCATTAGGTTACACGTTTTTCAATGGTAGTTTATAGCAAAAATGTTTTAAAAATATTTTCACTTATGTGGATTATGATTGGTGACGACAAAAATTGTTAGCTCGTATAAAATTTTGTATGCACACGTGCATTATTTGTACATTGTAAAAAATATTTTTGATTCCAAATTCTTACCTAAATGTTGCAAAATTAACCCATACGTTGGTGAGAAATTCAGAGAACTCATATTCAGGATCTTCTACAGATAGTGAATGGTATGCCGTGTTATTCATCAAGTATATCAAATCATCATCATGAGAGATTCCTTTGATTCAAAATAAATTCACAATTTTTAGGAAATTATAAAATAAATCCGTCTCAACTCAACTCACGTTGTTTCACATAATGATAAATAATTGTGTGAAAACCTACCCCATTCGTCAGTGTTAAGTCCGTACGACTCGGCATGTCCATATCGGCCAGTGTAATTGAGAAAATATCCGTAGACTGGGGCTATTCTTGAATGATATTGCATTCCTCTGTGTACTGCTGAAACAACCAGCCTATCTCCTAACATCTGAAAGAAAGTTGTTTAAAAATACTTTTTTGATGAAACTAAAGTTTAGGTATTTGTGCTTATGAAGTGCTTAGAATGTTTCTAGTTCATGCATTTACATACTTGTGTAAGCTTTTTTCTCGTTTCAAAGTTTATAGACTCATCTTCTAAATAAAATTTCCTTATGGCAGCATTGTATTTGGAAACTTGACGAATGTCTCCTTTAAAATCTAATATTTTCGGCCCGAGTTCGGACCAACGAGTATCAACCTCTTGAATCACGAATGGATACAAATAAGTTACTGCACGCAAAAATTAATAAAAAAATTAATAAATCATTTCTTGTCGTAATCAGAGTAACTTTTAACAAATGATGGGGCTTTTTCGTACAGAATCCTACTCCATTGCCTTCATCTGCAAGGAAACCATTTATCCAAGGAATTGGTGGAACTTCGTTACGATTGTAAAGATCTTCAGGACGATCAGACAAAAATGCATCTTTACTCCTCGGCTCCACTATCGGGCCAAAGAACACACCAGGAAAGACTTTGTACTCCTATTAACAGAATTTCAGCAATTATGTAACTTAATTTCAAATATAACAGTAACATCTTCCAAAGCCAAAAGGAAACCTTTTTTGCCAACTATCATTTTGTATAGAGGAACTTTTACGTTTGAAATTCGGCAACCACAAATAAAACTTCACAGGTGGATCCGTGCATTTTAAAACAATGGTATTAAGAACTTAAATGAAAATGACTAACAAATCATCGTATTGATAAATGCTTAAGATTATTTAGAAAAGTCTTCACTTCAAATGTATGTAATTTGCTGTGTACAAATTTACTTTACAACTTTTTCCATTTGGGTAACTTTCTAGGTCGCAATTTTCTTGTTATATCTACAATATATGCCGGTATGCCATAGATTGAGTAGCATCGTCGTTGAAACAATTACAAATCAAAAAGGTAAACTGTAGTCCACATACAATATACCAAAATCATGACTGTCTATATAAGTACTTATAGTAATTATGCCTAGTAAAATAAATATCTGCTGCGAGATAAAATATGAAAGTGTAGTAATTCATTACGGGAAGAGTGGACTCGTGATAGATGATGAGATGTGGATCCAATTTTCTTAGGCAGTCAACCATTGAATTACTCTCGTTGACGGGGCATTTGAGACTTCTCGCCAAGCGGTAAGAAAAATCTATAGAATCTTGACGGACTCCCCAGAAGCACATTGCGTTTCCACTTTGAGAAATTCCGGCTCTGAATAATCCTATCGCATACAGTAAGTGGCAATCATTAACAAATTCACACTTTCTATGAATTGCAAAACTATTAAGCAAGTAAATACTTTTTCTAATATTGTGAGTGATACAAAAGCGATCAAAATTACCATTGCTGTGTTTACTCATCATATGTAAATTGACGCTTACACCACCTGCAAAAAATGATCAGAGTCAAAAGAGTCATATAGAACGAATTACGCAGAACCGAATTGTCATTTCGCCCCCTTTGTGTTTGTGTGTGTGCATATTTGTAGGCGAGAATGCGAATGAGGAAATAATGAGGAGTAAGATGTTTTTCCTGGAAATATGTCTAAATTAGGTACTTGACTCTATATTTTTTTGTCAGTAAATACATTTTTGTTTTCGAATTTTTGCAGGTCGATTATTCTTAAATAATATGTGTTTCTGTGCTTCAGCTTCACATTATAATATAATGTTACTTATGTGCATTATGATTTCTTGAATTTTATTTTGTTGTTCTGGATTGTATGTTTTAACTGCTTTCGTCTCATTAACGTTGTATTGCATGGTTTGTTATTCGAATGGAAAACCCAACCCATAGTCCTAGTAATTTAATAGTTGAGACAGCTTATTAGGTATACCTGCGCTCTGTCCAAACAGAGTAATCTGCGATGGATTTCCCCCAAAAGAGAAAATATTTTCATGAACCCATCTAAGAAGTAGATTTTGATCTTTTAGACCCCAGTTTCCAGGCGCAGCTTCGTCTCCTGTACTAAGAAATCCTAGATAAAGTCACAGAAATATAAACTGTAGAAAGCGCACGTATCATTTCATTGAAAAAGTTCAAAATAATAGTTTTAAATGCTACTGGATAATGAAAACAATTTTGTTAATCAAAAAGGCATAATAGGCTTTACATATCAAGATTTATCAGTGATAAATTCCTCATATTATGAAACCCTTATACTTTAATTACAGTTTGATTCAAGTGTTAGTAGGATGTACTTCAAATGTAGCTTAATGGTTTCATTTCATGGTTTCATGGAGCTTAATGAAACCATTAAGCTACATTTGAAGTACTGAAGTAAAATTATTACATAGGTAATTGTGATTTGTTTGAGGTATTTTCACTGATTGTAAGTATATAAATACACACTTACCTAGTGAGCTAAGACGATAATTAAAAGTAACCAGAATAACTTCTCGGTCTAAGAGATAAGATGGGCCGAAAGCTCCACTTCCAAATGCAAAACTGCAAGAAAAATATAAATGAGTACATATTTGTCTGTCCTAATTTTATAGAGTGATTGATATTTTCAGGTTAAGTCACCTGCCACCGTGGATAAAAATCATTACAGGTAGATTTGGGTGGAAACGCCTTTTAGGAAGCTAGTTAATCAACACGAAACGTTCATGCAAATTAGGTCTTCTCAATATTGACATTTTAGATTGAATGTAAAGATCTTAAAGAAGACTTTATATTTACTTACCATGGGGGTGTAAACTGCAATGTTGATTCCCAGAACACAATCATGAAATTGGCGAAGAAAAAAAGCAAATCAAGCATAAATGAAGATAAAGTTACAATGAATACAATTTAAACATACAAAGTGATTATATAAATCATCATTACGTGTATCGGTATACGTATTTGTATAAACTACATACATAGGTATATAAAATTGAATTACCATTTGCAAACAAGCAGCTTTCAGAGCCTACTATTCTTAATAATTGCATTCCGTCAATCTGCAGACATTCAGGTGGCATTTTAGTGGCATCTAAAACTCCTTCCCAGGCTGCTTTCCTTTGAGGAGCCTTCAGATTTAAGATGTTATCAATAAAATGTCATAAAATGTCCTTCACACAAATTCGGTGACATAAACTCTTATTTACTAGGTATGCTTACCCTATATCTCAACTCTCCAACTGGCGGTTCAGCATATGGGATTCCAGTAAAGGCAAAAATGTCTCTGTCCCTGATTGTTTTCATAGGAAAGCCTCGCAGAAGTCCACTGTACGTTTTAACTATGTAATCATTTGTCTCACCTGACAAAATGTTTTTATAATGAAGGTGAAATTGTGGACTGCCTTTAGAATAAGGTACAGGCACTGGGTGTGGATATTCACGTTGACATGGAACAAATGCGCATAACGCATTGATAAGAAACATTCCCAATACCAACACCATTGTCTACTCAAATATGATTTCATTTGTGTACATATAATTTTGCACATACAATACATATGTGAAATTTACCAGAACATCTTTTCAAGTAGGCAATTAAAAAATTCACTTTCAAAAGTCTATGCATGACTTTTCTTGTGTTTATCTTGCACGACACAAAATTCTTGAGTACATTTCTGTTATCGAATCATTTACGATTCAACTGATGAAATAAATTATCTTCGGGAGCTTTAACAAAACTTAACTGTAGTAGAACGACTAATCTTTAATTTTGGATGTTCGTGTACACTGTAACACTTATAGCCTTAAATAATATGCAGTTTTTTAACAAAAATATTCTTCAGCAGTTCCGATTTCTCAATTGTATAAGCTACAAGAGATGTTTAAATTTTTAACTCCTAACTTGAGCTGTGCTATACCGATACGAAATGAAATGAGAAAGTGGACGCTGAATAAATGAAATGGAATCGAGTGTAAAATCTCATCTACTTATTACTACCTAACCAACCTAGTCAGTTGAGTTGTGCGATCTTTCGTCGCTGTATACAGATGTAAAATGTTCATTTCTTTTGTTTCCACAGTGCGTTAGCTTACACTTAGACTGACTTGAGAATTTACGTTAACATTTATATTACAAACCATAAGTATGAGTGAAGATAGCGGAACACCAAAAGCGACAGAAACTTTACGCTTAATCCACAGTGCATTTTTCGCATTATGAAGCAGATATGATCTACTTTGATATAAGTATATTATATTTACAATATACCTCAATTCCAACTACCTGAAAACATATACTATACATAGATATACTCTTATGTGCTCAAAAAATCACTGGGTAATAATTACACTTACTTTAAATGATAACGTAAATAAGTAAATCACAGTGCATGCAAAACTATTTTTGTACTTTATCATTTAGAGATAGAAGTACAGAATAATAGCTTAGCTTTGTTTTGCAAATACCATGCACGTACATAAAAATGTAGCCACCCACAGACACACTCTTCTGATCTGACACTATCACGTTTCATTTTAACCAACATTTTATTTTATTTATACACACACGTGCACAGATGCATGCATAGCAAATGATGGCTTATCGTATCCTTTAACACCAAAAAGTCTTCATGACAAGAGGTGTAGGTGTTTTTTGTACTGTGAGTTAAGTTAAAGATATAAGGCTATTATCGGAAGCATATAATATATCCACATAATATGCAAATTCTGTATTCTATTAAATTTATATCTACTGTACTACCTACTAAATGTGAGTTACCTCATGAGTAGTATAAGTACAGTAATTGAATGACAGTACCTATGATAATATACCTTACAGGTGTACTACACTTGAAGCAGCTACCTGCATGTTTATAAGTTGTAATAAAGAGGTAGAGGTTAAAGGAAAGTTTTAATTAGGTAGTACCTATTAAATAAGCAAAGATTTAGTTGTATAAATCTGTGACTACTACTATTTGTTACATCGTTACATAATAATGTACTGCTGAAATGTAAGACCACCAGTGTTTTCGAGTCGTGTTTATAACATGCAATCTAAAGAATTGGCTTTTACTGTAGCATAATATGTTATGTCAATAATTTCTATTCGTTTTTACGGGAAGTGTTTTATTGTCAGAAAGTATAGCACTTCACATTACTTGTGAAATATTGTTTATGAACACTTGCAGATTTTATTTACCTATGTAGCGACACCGTGAAATTGCATCATTGCATATTGCATCTACACACTGAACTAAAAATACTGTCACTTTCTTCTTGTCCATCCGTGTACATACAAGTCTAATTAGTCAGATGTAAAATAATATGATTTACTTTTTAATTGTTTTTTAAACCACGTACACATAATATTAATATGCATTTTAATTTATTAGTAGTCCGTGCAGACATATCTAACACGAATGATTTATTACTTAACTTATAATAAATACACAGGTACGCAATACATAATTTAACATACTATCATAATTTTGAAGTAGGTGTTATACCGTTAATACCATATTATGTATGTCCATTTCAGGTAATTGTTTATGACAGTTGGTAATTATGTAATTTGAAAGTGCTAGCAATTCACTTCGGATGTTTTGCTTGGGTAGCGTTTTAATGCAAGAGGGAGAGAGAGAGCAAAGAAAATGCTACCGTTGTTTAATTAACTTTTTCAATTTCTTCTACACATTCTAAATAGTAATTCTGCTGCACTCTGACAATAAGTTTGATGGATTGAAGAATTTTGTAATAAATGTCCCATGAAATCAGTTTCAGTTTAGCAATAACAATGGAGAATTAATTGTTTTCATTTTACTTTATCACTTTTATTCTTTAACAGTAGACAACCATGGATATACATGTGAAATTCCAATTCAAGCCACAAGCTAATTTATTTCAGAGATTTTCTAATTAAATTCACGTTAAGTAGTAGTAGTATAACAACAAATTAGTGCATTCTGTATACAGTGTGTAGTAAGTGTAGTAGTAATGTCAGAGTTTTACAGTTTGAAAGGAATAATAATATTACGTTGCATTTATGTTGATGAAGAGAGCTTCCACATCAATGCTCACATTATTACAACCAATGAGATAGTATAATAAAAAACGTATTCATCCATTATCTGAATTGCCTAATTTACAAAATCCACTCATTTCACACATACATCTAATTTACAAATTATCTAGCGTTACTTTCATATGGTCATATTCACGTATCTGCATGTATTCTGAATATTTTACATATTTACAAGAAACATGATTCGAGAAAAATATCTACCTTACTTTTCTATTGCATAAACTACAAATATAAACACTCTATAATATGTTATGTAAATTATTCATTTTACTTTCTTTATAAAATCTGTACTAAAATACATGTAGGTATGTTTTATTCTTTTCTTGACACTACAACATATTATTATTTACTTTAATAGTAGTAAGTAGTACAGACACAGAGTAAATTGTTTTTTACATCTAGAATTGATCATTTCATGTATTAACTAAGAATATTATGGATTCTACTTATTATGTACGGGATAGGCTATATCGATAAAAATTACTGCATTAGTTTTCAAGTCTTGAATTAAAAGTACAGAGTCAAGGATGAATTTGACTGCAAAGTATCAGACGGTTGGGTTGGATTTCTTCCATTTGGATTCACTTGAGCCCGATATGTTTCTAAAGGTGTAACACTCGTGTCAGGATCCAATTCAAATCCGTTGCTTGCTTTTCCTTGATGGCCAGCACTGGGAGTAGGAGTCACAGAAGTGACTCTTGTCGTATCTGATCTATTTGGAGGAGTCGGTGTGACTTTTTGAACTACTTTCGGTGACCAAGTGACATTCTTGGGTCTAACAGCCATTGTATTTCCAGGTACAGACAATCCTACAGCATCAACAGGTGTCAATGCATTTCCGTTTTGTACCGGACGGACATCACCGTTAGTGTACGGCGGGGTATTCCCTGCTCCATTACTCGCGGAAAGAATAGGTGAAGTTATGTTCATCATTTGCCGAACTTTATTCGAACGACGAAGACTACTGCTGTGTTGTGATAATTTGTGAATTGCTAATGGATTACTAATATTACGCTCTAACACTCTCTTCTGAAAATTCTCTGATTGAATCTTGCGTCTTTTCCTGCAAATACAAATACAACATTATTGTCGTCAACCATAAAGCATCAGATTCTGTATGTTCAAATGAATTTGTAAATTGTAATCAAGTCTTGTAAAATATAATTAAACAAACCTGCAGTAACCAAAGTATATAACTATTCCTACAACCAGTGCAAAGGCAACTAGAGCTAACGCTGCAATAAGGGCGATTTTCATATCGAATTCTGCATGAAATAATTCGTCATTTTTTATCAAATCTGTCAGTCGGACGACCACAGGAACAAAAGCTTCTCTAGGAGGATCCCCTGTATCCCTTGCTACAACAAGAAACATCATTTCTCTCTTGACCAGAGTTTTGTTACGCAAAAATAGCCGACCATTATTGTCCACTTGTATTAAGTCTGTGTTTTTAATTTCCAGCGTGAGTTTGTCCCCAACATCACCATCAGCTACGTCTATCTGGCCAAGAGGAATGCCTCTTGCCATGGTGTCGGCTGAAACATTGAATTCATACACAGATTGTCTGAAACGAGGTGCCCAGTCGTTTACATTGAGTACTTGGACTATCACCGTTGTAGAAGCATTCTGTCAAAAAAAATGAAGCAAATCATATGGTGTAATTTACATAGATTTTACATAGATTTCACACAGATTTTTTGTACAAACGCCTTTTACTTGTGCATAAGTTTAGCATGTTGTTTACAAATGAAATATAATTATAATCTTGTAAAAGTGAATAGGTAGACATACTTGATATCCATCTGTAACCCATATGCGTAGAACATGTTTTTGAGTTATTTCGTAATCCAAAGGCTTTTTTAAAATGAGTTGGCCCATAGTACCAACTTTGAAGAGTCCTTGACTATCTCCCTCGATTCCAAAGCGCAAATTCTTATCTGCCTGCCGTGAAGTAAGTGCTGTGAAAAGTATTGTTCCTGGTGGGGAGTTCTCTAAGACACTTAGAGAAAATTCTGGCTGAACGAAATGCAATGGTGCATTCGTGTTGCCTTTTTTGCCAACATTTAATGTTGATAACGCGTAGCGGTCAAGATTGTCACGCTGTTCCGCCTAAAAATGGCACACATCACAGTTATTATAACAAAATAATTAAAATTTGCATGTTATACCAACACCTACCTATTAGTACCTAAAGGTATATACAATGTTCATGTCATCCTAAACATTATTAAAATTTTGTCCAAAAAAACATGCATCTATCTATATACATATTGCAAACCGACTGCAGTATACGCTACACGAGAATAATTCTCAAGAGATATCTCTTGTATTTTGGATTCAAAATAAGTTTATAAAGTAAAATATCATTTTTGCAATTTCACCAGGTTGGTACAGTAAGGTACACACATCTTTAATTTACGATTTACTTAGTTTATCCAAATTATATGAGATTATTTAGGTTTTCTTATAAGAATCGTATCAACTAATGAGAATAAAGTTCAAGTAAATCCACAATTACTTACTTTCAAGACTAGAGTGATAGGCTGATTCAATTGATCTTCCGGTATGTCACGCGTAAGCGTGATGCGACCCGTGGACGGATCCATGTTAAAGTATTGTGACTCTGGGCGTCCTACCAAGTCGCAGAGTGTCGTGTCGTGAGACATAAAAGAAACAATGAACGCAAAAATCAAATGAATGAATAATAAGGACATGGAATTTAAATAGAATAACACGAAATGTAAGGCACCAATTGGGAATTAAATTCATTCCATTCTTTCGGCAAAACAATAGTTGCAAAACAGAATCTCAATATGTACAGTACAGGTATTTCATTTCTTTATAGTGTGTAAAATCATCGTTGTTATCTCTGATGTTTTCTTTCTTATATATCTCATGTGTATCTTTTTGTATTATTACTCTTATTGCAATTGCAAATATAGAAGCAATTGTACACTAAAAAATAAATGCATTATAATTCATTTCATATTTTATATTGTAGTGCATGTATACTTCTTGTTTGAAGAATGCAATAATACACTCTTAACACAGTGAGGGAGGTATAGGTATTTAGAGTTTGTACTGTGGTAGTCACTGGCACTATACTTCATGTAGTCCGTGCAAAATTCCAAAACAATTCAAATCCCTTGAAGCAAATCCGAAACAGCCTAATTTTATAATTCTTTCTATTTTCTGTACAATACTACAATGCAAAGAACTATGTGCATTTCATGCAAATGTATTTTCTATTCATTGTTGTGTTCAGCATATTACTAGTAATATATTATTTCCCCATACAACATAAATACTATTAACAAACACACAGTTTCTCAAAATGCACCAAAAATCCTTTGTGCATTTACATTGAGAAAATAAGCATAGGAAAGTAATTTTATGAATCCAAATCCAACAAACGTGATTTACCTACTAAGTTAGATTGAAATCAGTTGATAGTAAAATACTATAATGAAATGAGCAAATTCAGTTTACATACAAAGGAATCCATACACAAAAAATCATGGAACCATACCATACATAAGTAACCATTCTGTTGCATTCATCAATAATGTTTCGGTTTGTGTTGTTTTTCTTTTGCATTTCATATTCAACATTTAACTGAACTCACAACAATCAGTTTCATTATAGACACAATTGTATAGGTACAGGAAAAATACGATGGGAAGTAAACAAAATATGCGGTTTTTGATTTGCTTATTAATCTCGACCAAGTAAAGACAACCTTAAAACTTTTGGTTTTCATGTAAACGTTTCAAGGCAGCACAAGACATGGTTTAATCACAATTTTGCATTTACATATACTTCTGTACAAATAATACAAATTAGGTAAATTGTTTTTCTTGCATCTTTTCTGTTACCCCACAGTATATGATTCTCTTGGAAAAAATGTAATTTGCTCAAAATTCTCATAGTGCTTATTTAACATGTATGTGTGTGTATTCATTGAATGTGTCGACAGTGATACATTATATAGTTGCAAGAAAATATGTAAGTCTTTATCTCTTTTAGCCTGTTTTTGTTCTGTTTACTGATTTGGTCTATCTTCTTTACCTGAAACTAAATCAAACCACATTACTGCGAAAGGATTTGCAACGTCTGTAGTTAAATGTCAGTTTTCTTTATACATAAGAATTTATATTTCGCTTTTGATAAGATAGTGGAAACTACAAGGTAGGTAAATATTGTAACAAGAGTGGTGCTGGCGTTAATAGAATAAATTCTCAATACTTTATTGCATATCCCTCTTAAGGCATTTACGACTTTTGCAGTACTACATTAAATGTAAGTGTGTGTGTACAATTTATTACAAAATTATCAATCAGGTACAAAGACCGTAAGTTACTGTGTTAAAGCACTAATGTGCTTGGTAATTCTTCTATGCTATAAACGTACACGATTTAAAAAAAAATGATACACATATTATACTAATCCTGATGATGATTGCTAATCCTTCGACCAGACTTGATAGTTTGAACTGCAGTTACAAGAAAGAAAGCTCTCTGTGCTGATTTCAAACGAAAAGATGTGCATGAGGAAGAAATACCTTTGTATATTCATTTAAAGATAGCTATACAAGCTTAAATGTGTTGCAACAAGTCTGGGGAAACTTATTGATGTTTCCACATTTCGAGTTGGTTTAAATAGCAACGAGCAGAACGGATTATTCATCCTTAACATTGTGCTTCACTCTGCTGTCTGTAGCTGTGTGTCTTACGCTTTTTACGTATTAACTATTTTACTATGTTACTATACTGTACATTTATGTGTTCCACCTGTATATTACACAGAAGAATGCAATTCAGGAGTTAATGTTTTATTTGTTGTACGTGGATGGAGTTTCTGATTGAACTAGTAATAGACATTTGCATTGCCCTACACATCAATTCTAAATATTTTCTAATTTCTCTGCATTTTGCACTTCGAAAGAAATGGACATAAGTAGCTATGTAAATTCATACAATAACCAAACTACTAGACTAAATAAATAACTACTCTAAATACGAAAGTAAGTAGCTATCATTACTACAAGCATTAATTAACGGTTACTTTGTTTTCTTTACACTCGGTCACTGTGTGTCCAAAAACAAACGTAAAAAATCAAAATAAATACTCAAAATTATTTATTTTTATCGCATCATACCTGATTAAAATAAATTTACGTTTGCCAGTAATTCTTAATTCTACATTTCAACAGATTATTGCGATCCTTTTGCATTGTATAACTGATGGCCTTTCGAGTATTCAGCTACTTACGTGGCGAAAAATAAGTAAATAAGCAAACTAAAAATTAAAATCTCACATGAATCAAACAAATAATTCTAGTAGTGATATATATGAGATGATTGTGATTCACTTCATTACACAAGGCTAAAAACTAATTTACTAGTACATTTACAGAGAGCCGACAATAGATTGTTCTCTTCTCTGTGCATTAATGAAAGTCCATTGCAAAATGTGTTTTTCCCTCTTCGTATTCTTTTTCTTATACGAGCATTAGTTAATTGAGTACGGTATAGTAGTATGAACTTGGCTAATGCATTTGGATGTAGATAAAATAAATTTCATTATTAAGGTGTAAATAATTGAGACCATGATGTTACCTTCTGGCATTGAAAAAACAAGCGGAGCATTGATGCCGGTATCCTGATCAAAAGCACGAATTGGTTCTGGTTCGATTTCCAGTTGTGTTCCGCCTCTAGGATAAGTCGGCAAGAGAGCAGAGTAGGACACATGTTGAAATCTTGGGTTTTGATCGTCAGCATCCCAAACGGTAACTTCCAAGTTGGTGTCACTGTGCAAGGGTGGGGTTCCTTGGTCTTTCACCCGAAGCGTCACGTTAAATCCTGGCATTGACTCGTAGTCCAATGGGCGAGTCAAGATCAGTCGACCTTCTAAACCTCCACCACCGAATGACACCAAGCTCTGCAAAGTCATTAGTAAGAAAAACATTTAACAAACGTACAATAATGAGAAACATCTTGCAACTGAATGAATGAATGCAAATCTCTTTTTGTCTTTATGTCGAGATGTACTTTTCACTACCTTACTTTTTGTTCAAGTTAATTACAAAGATGGCTTATGGGGATTCATTCATTCTTTTCGTCTCACCTTGATATCACAGGAGTTTCTTATACGAATATTATTCTTTTGTTTATAGTTATGCATGCAATATTTCACTTAATATTTGATACCATTTACAGGCTTGAAAGTTGTATGTGCATTCAGACACAAGGTACTACAACCTGTAAATTGCTTTGCTACTTCCATGAACGTCATTAAATAGGAAATAATCAAAAAGTAATTGTATCATGACACAATACCACAATCAAAACACGTTTATCGTAGACATATCATGTAGAATATTATCATAACTACATTACTGTCAAGAAAATGCAATTTTTATCTTCGCTGAGTAATGTTTGTTGCAGATCTTGGAAAAACGATGCAGTGACCTCGCTTGAAATGAAAATTCCCATAAACACAATCATAAATGTTGTAATCCTCCAAAATTGCAAAGAGAGTCATATATGGTAATGACAATGCTGGCGATTGACTCTTCTGCTGAATTATGGCTTTTGTGAAGAATATTATATGAAGAGAAGAGCTTTATTTTTCTCGACAGAAACCCCAGAAGTCAAACCAAGTCAAAGTCAACATTTAATGTGTACAGGATTGAATTTCAAACACCAAACCAAGTTGAAAGAGCAACAACCAAAAAACGTGAGATTGCGGTGTGTGATAACAACTATATAAGTTTAGAAATGTCTACAGAAACAGATGAACGGGTGCCTCGTTATTATTGTTACGGAGCATTATTATACGAAAAAAACTTATTTGTATCTGTACAGTTAAACTTAAACTCAATTCTCTCGCCTAAAGAATCACTAAGCACAACACTACTGTGTACATTTTATATGTGTGTGTGTTCAGATAAAAAGTTTTGCACACAAAGAATTTCCATTTCGTTTCATCTTATCCAATCTCATCACGACCAGAGTTCATCTGATTGTCTGGATGTCTACTCAAGAAGAATTTCGTTTTAAGTTGTGCGAAGCCAATTGAGAGATGTGCCGTGGTGTGCGGATTCAAAAGAGATTTTCCTCTCGCTCTTCTATACTGGCTCGCACAATTAGTTGCAGCTTTATTTCTCTGCTGGCTTTATCTCTGGAGCTTTACAGTGGAATATTGTGGGAGAAATCAGGGATAGTTGCAACGATATACAATGCCAAAATGTATAATGCCATTGTAAGAAATAGAATTGTGAAAGAAAATGTAGGTGTGTATTTAGGAAGCTATACTGTAATTCACTTGGAAATGATGCATTGCATTGTTGAACCAAAACGGAAATTTGTTACTTTTCTTTGCAAAACTACAAAGCACATCTTGTTATTTAGTTGTCTTGAATCACAAGTTCATTCTGAAGATTTCATAGAACAATTATTTTCACTAACATACCAATCAACTCCGTTATAATCTCTAAAAACTTTAAAAGCTTCTTTGTTTTCTGTAAATTGATTATAGATTCATGATACGATTTCGGTAAAAGAATGCACGAATGCTGTTGAGACAAAATTTACTCACCGAAGGTTTGCCTTGAGAATCCAACGCAGAAAACGTGAGGGTTGAGTGTGGGCCATGCTGGTCCATATCTATCGCTTTCAGATTGGATATGATTGTTGAACCTGGTAGTGTCTGTTCCGATATATTCAACTTGAATGGCCCTCCAATCCATTTCGGCTATATAAATATTTTTCAATATTACGATTATAGTAACATTATTATAACATTAAGCAAGTGTTGTAGGGTAATATTCACTCTACATAAGCAAAATATTGTGGCTTACATGATTGTCGTTTACATCAGATACTCTTATGGTCACTGGAATATGAATACTCTGAAAATGAAAAACAGAAATAAGCAAATATAATTTTACTTGTAATTTGACTATGGTTGGCTACTTTCGGCAGAATATTGATTATTACCATTATTTACTATACACTGTTAGAATAGATTAAGAGTTTCACTATTACGTATTACCACTATTAGTCTCGGTAAATTAATTGTCATTAACAATATCCATACGCAACATTTTTACGACCAAGAACTACAAATGTATATATTCAGAGAAACGTTTTCATGCGTGCAAAGAAATTAATTTATCAGAAAATGCCCATTAACAACTTGGGACAGAAAATTAGGAAAACTGGGGTAACAATTGCTTGGTGAGTTTATTTTATAGTCATGTTCATTTAATGCTGTTCGTGGAAGAGAAAATAAGACATAAATTCATGAACGCACTAACATTGCGGTAAAAATTAAGTAAACCATAAAGAATACGAAGTACCCTCGGTTAGTGTATCTTCCATCAAGATAACAAACATTTTTAATTTATGCAAACACATTAAAATATCTGGCACACAAATGCCTGCACATGACATTGATGAATATGTTTTTCAACGTGATCTAATTAAAGGTAACAGTATTCCTACCGACCCGACACAGTTGACGTGAACAACTTAAAGCAAAGTGCAAAACAGACAGGACATAATGAGGATTTACACGCTTTTTTATTGTTACACGCTGCATAATAAACGTTTTCAAGAAAATTCATGTTGTCATTTGTATTTTAGTGTCTGACTGACTGTTATTTGTCATTAAGATCCTATTAGTTCTGCTGCATAATCATAAATTAATTTAGCCGCGTAGACGAAAAGTGTGCTACTAATGTAAATGTGTACGAGTAAATTAGCAAAGTACATATGACAATTACCGGTTCATTATTATATCGTTTGTCACAGAGGACGGTGAATGTGACAGTGGATGGGCCTTCGATGCCCTCTTTGTCCAGCTTCCTGGTCAGTGTGACATTTTTTGTACCAGACTCGATGCGGACGGGCGCCGTTGACTCCTTCAAGCTGAGAATTATGTCGCGAGTAACATCCCCTTGAATTTCCAATGTACCTGTCACGCATCCAAAAAACAGACAACAAATCAAATCAAGTCAATGTCTCAAAATGAGAATAAAGCATCACTTTAGCAAGCTTCCTTAACTTAACATTACTTTTATTCTGAATTTGTAAGTTCAGCAAAATATTACAAGCAAAGTATAACTAGTATTAAGATTACAGCTGGATATACTTTTACATATTAATAAGTAGCCCAAACTTAAGCACGACAAACTTTATATGAAAATGAAATGGGCAATGTTGCCAGCCTACAGTAGTTCAATAATAAATGGTACTTTTGTGCTTCATCCATGAAAAAATAATAAGTTCTGTATGGCCAATAACAGCTCTTGTATGCAAAATCTATAATGAAGGGTAGCGTAACTTTTACATTTACGTTAATCTTCTCTTTTAATAACATATTCAATCAAAATTCTTTTTATTACCAATATTATAGTCTATTGCTCTGCGTAATAATAACTGTCAATTGATAGTAAGTGATAATATTTTCACTATTTTCGAGTGGGAGGTTGAAGTTCTGTTTAAAAATAAATATTCAGCTATGATTCAGTGTGCTTAACTGTCTCGAAGAGAAGACTCACATACATATTTCATACAATAGCACATACAGATAGATTTATTTAGTGCAAGTGCGTTAATTTTAACTATACTTACATGTACCTTCTCTATTCACTTTTACTTTTGCAAAATTATTTGCAAGTTTCCCTCATGAAGCGTAATAAATTTGCAAAGCTTTCGGTCTACACCTGGCACGTTTGCAAGTTAGCAAATGCACCTGTAAACTTTTAATTAATATGAAAGAACTCGTAATCAGATTTTTATAAGCGATACTGTATACTAAAATGAAGTAAATCATAATGGCGAATACTATACCTACTACTAGCTATGCAATTACTTATTAGAATGTTACATTATAGCATGTAAGTAATATAAATTGTTATTTGATGAGACTTTATATAAATTCTTATTTAAAAAGTGTTTCACTTGAAAAGTTTGTGTAATATGTATATACCTCTAGTGAAGTATATTGGTCTTTACACATCTATGAGATATCGTCAGTAGATTTGCGTGTGTATAGCATGTACAAACAATGTATTGTAGTTTACCCTAATATAGTTTAAGAAGAAGAAAAGCTGCAATTATGATTTTTGCCTATATAAAAGAGAGTAGTATGATCCGAAGAAATCCTTCAAGCCAATATGAATCCATCCAGCAGCAGAAGAGCTAGTGCTGTTATTAAAGCTCACAGCCAAAATCATCCCCTCCACCACTCACGTGCAGCAAAGCGTGTTTTACAGATATTTTATGTTCATGAGATTAATAGAGAAACTGTCTGTTTTTAGCGAACGTGCTTTCAACTCAAAGAAAATTTTCTGCTAGCGACAAGTCATGACTCAGATACAATTTTGATACATATTGCAAAAAGATTGCTCACCGAGATTGTAGCCGATAGGGGCATCTTCACTGACGAAGAAGCTGACGGACGAGCCTCCATTTACAAGGAAGCATCGAGAATCACCTAGAAAATGAAATAAATTAAACCATATTACTTTTATATTATAATGCACAAATGTTGCATAGAAATCATTCTAATTTTATTGAATTACATGCTTATGACTATGTATACCATTCATAATACGCCTAGTAAACATACCATACCGTATTAACTGCAGATATAACAGAAATTTTCGTAAACAAAACAAATGTGCATACAATCTTAAGTAGTCAGATCATTGGCTTGACTTGGTTTGTAGTATGCACAAACCTCTTGATGAATTGAACACGTTTTTTTAGCTGGAGTTTCAAAGTTTGTTCTCAAGACGCGTCTTTTGTATAATATATAGGCAATAAGTATACAAGAAATATGCACAGTTTGGTTTTGATAGCAATAATACAGATTTCGCATAGTATTTGCACTCTTTTCGCCAGAAGTACTACAGGTGTTTTTACAACTGCCGGAAAAAACTCCCATCCAATTTCTCTTTTTATCTTCCGACAACATCGTTCACTCATCCTCAATAGAAAAAGTACGCTGTAACTGTAATAATTGTATATCGTAGGTATTCCATATACCTTCTAGATTAAAGAGTCAAACAGTGTGTACACTCAAACTGCCGTACCATCCATTTTCTAAAGGCAACATGCATACGAAATATTTTTTGCTTTTACTATTTGCCCTGGTGTGCTGGACTTTAAGTGAGAAGATTGCTTCAAGTAACGTTCAGTTGTTTTGAGTTGGCCTTAATTTTTTATCGCTGATTTCTGTAACACAATGAAGTGCTGGGGAGCAAATGATCAGGGAAATCTTTTACACTCGTCTAATTAGATTTGTATCTGCGTAATTTAATTTCGCTTTCCTACAAGAATGCTTCACTAACTCCAATCCAACTGTATTACAATGCAAAACGACATGATCAATGATACCAATATCACAATAAAATATTATGCTGTTGCAATTCTAATAAGCATGTGCATATCTAAGTGGCAGTTCACCCTACGGGTAAGGGCTAACTAATCTGCATCACATTACGAACGATATTGTATCCTTTAAAATGTAACACTACTCTAAATTCATGTCGACTGGTTAGTAAAGTCAAAATGAAGTCCTTGAGCATTATGTTAAATTGTTCGTTGGGTATGGCTCCATGACTCCATTACAATGCAATATAAAAGTTGATTGCAATAAAAGCTGATTTCAACATGTAAATGTGATTTTTATGACTTTGATAGTAATTTACTAAATCATAATATTTAGACCAGTTTCAGAAAATAATTTAAAGCAATTAATTCCATTAATTCTAAAAATCATATCGCCAGTATTTTTTACTACAAAACTTACTATACCATACCTACTACCTATGCAAAATGCATTATTTTATCATACTGCTACATTTTCAAACTATATCTAATGAAACATGGATGAATATTTAATGAAACTTTTTTGAAAAAAATTATTGGCTGAGTTAAAAGTAAGACAGATTACCTAGCATTACTATTGCCAATTACCTATTCACGTGGTGTTGAGAAATACTCGCATAAATATAATCCTGCCAATTACTGCTGAATTTTATTTACAACACATGCGTAAAGTTTGTGGCACAGTTAATAATAAAAAGCATACTGCAGTCATGAATGATACACAAGAAGAAAGACAAAACTGTCAACTTCATGTTTGAAATCTCATTGAAAAGTCTGATTAACAACGAAGTTATTTTCTACTGTACTTATAGTAGGTATGTCAATTTGCATTTCTCTCTATGTTGTGTTAAATGCGACATATGGAATTCACAGCTTTCAATTGTATGTAAAATACGAGCAAGCAACACCTCTTCTCCAAGTCGAAAAACAATAAAATTGCAATCTGTACCGGAACTTATGCCCTTAATTGAAATCTTAAGATGATTGTGAACATTGTACACGTTATATATAGAGGAGGATAGTTTCACGTTGTTTTAGAATTGAATGGGAGTTCCCTTCCATCAATAAACGAGAGCTTTGAATGGAATTCATTTGTATTGAGTTGAGCTAGGCAAGACCAAAGTAGAAAATTTTTAATGCTTAATTCATTCTTTCTCTTTCTCAATCTTCTACTAGTAGCCAATTAGCATGAACAGAACGCTATCTGTTTCAATAGGATAGTGTAAGAATTCATAGCAACATACCACCATATCATCCATTAACCTGCCAACAGCATCTTTTGCATATATGCATTGTACATGCAGTACCTATATACCTATGTATGCATAGAATGTATGTGAAAACAGTACGTTTTCGACTTCCTCACACTAAAGTCAAGTCAAGTCGTAAAGTTAACGACGATGACAAGATAGGTTTATAGATTTGTGCAAAATCATTGTATGCAACATCATAAACAAGTATTCCATTATCCATATCACACACCACACACACACATTTTGCATTGACGCCTTTGATTGTACAAACTCTTCACTATTTCAACTTGATGAATGCACTCAGCAACAAATTCTTGCTGGTAGTGTTACAGTGTTACAGCGTTGTATGAGTATGGGCAAGTGATAGGTAGGCATAGATAATAATAATAATAATGTTCTATAATTTATATGTAAAAACATGCAATTTAATTTAACTGTACAAGGTATAGTATTAAATTTGTGGTTTAGTGGGTACCTTATTCATTTAAGAAGCATCTGCAATCCAATTTACAATAATGCAGTGATTAAGTTTTAAATGGGCAACCAAAGGTAACTAATCTTAACTGCTACATGGCTTTGAAAAATACTTTTCCACAGTTTCTGACTTCTTATCGATGAAATTGCTTTTGTCTGCCGTCGTGAACAATGAAGAATCAGCTTCTCATCGAAGTTGTATTCATATTATTATTGCATTGCAATGCAACATGATATATTGGACTCTACTAGTAGACCTATACTAACTTATAATATAATAACCTCCTTGGATTCTTTAAAGTCTTTACGACTGTTGTAGTAGTAGGTGTGTAGTGCAGGTAATTGCAATTGTTAAAGTTTAATGTTTAAAATGTTCTAAAGATATTGAAGGGATGGGTGCTCCTTTGTTTATCACGTAGACATATTTCTTGCCTTGTAATTGTGCGCAAAAACATTTTTACAACTGAGGAACATCATTATGATCCTGCAGTAGGTACAGAAACATTTCTTATATAAATCAAAATATTTTATACACATTCCCCTGTTGTATTTATATTAATAGTCCGAACTGCACATACTTATAAGCATATACTACATATTTACTACAAAGTGAGTTTTAACACAGATCATTTCTTTACATTTAGGTATACACAGTAACTACTACTATACCTACGTACGTGAGCGTTCAACTTTTGCCTATCTTGGTATTTATTATGCTTTAGAACAATATACCACAACAGTAAATCTTAGGCAAAAATTGACTGATAGTACTAATAATTCACGTCGTAATCTGCGATACTCGCACTTGACTACTACAAGTTAGTTCGTACTATAGTAGAGCACATACACACACATACGTCATCAGAAGAAATCCTGAAATACATTTGCACTTGTTTTGTCTTTACTACACATACCTAGTTATGTTTTGTATATATAGCAGAAGAAGCTTGCTTATAAAGTACATGCTAATTGGGAAGCGGTTTCCAGGTCAGAATACTTATCGCATCATCGCACCGTTACAAACAAAAATGATTGCTCTGCTTGCTCTACCTTCAGATCGTACTGAAGTCTACAGACCTCTCACACCAAAGATGTATAATATATGGGAGATGTAGACTGTGATTGTCAAGCATTGTCTATCCGCATGATTCTTTATCCGTTTGAGTCTTGAGTGGTAGTAGTAGTAGTAGCTCTACTACCTAACTACCTATATACTAGTAGAAATTATAGATACCTACTACCTATAGTACTATATCGTAACGTTGTTAAATCGAAAGACAAGACAAATCTCCGTGTTTTAATATCAAATACACTGCTCGTAATAATAATAAATTGGTAAGAGACAGTTCAGTGTACTCGCGGGGGATAAAATAGTAAACTCGTACTACAAATGATTTATTTACTACTACTTTGTTTCATTACTACAGAAAAGAAACGTATGTTCACATATACAGTAACATATAATATAGGATAATATAACTGTTAGTAGTATATAGGTAACTTAGTTTACTTATTCACTACATGTGTGATGTATTTTGTACACAAGACTGAGTGTAATGCTAATATTTGTATTTGTTCATGTAGCTGGTATTCTTTTGTTGTGAATTTGTGGAGTCCTACTTCTGCAGCATAAACTGCCATGCTCGTATGATTTCTTTGTCTTATTTTCTTCAATATCTCTCTAATTGTAGTTGTGAATGAGTCATTTAAATTCGAGAATTGCTTGACATGAATGAAAACCCGATGCTTTTTATAGGTGAGAACTTGCTACTTACTACGGCTTTACTATACATCATGCTACTCGAATGCTCTTTTTACCAAAGGAACACTTCTCCCCATTTACAAATGCATATAGTATCCAGGGTTGGCATTTCCAGGAACTTAAGCATGTCCCGTCCAGGAAATATGGAAAAACACGGAAAAACATGGAAAAATACGGAAAAACACGGATAAATACGTAGTAATGGAACAAA
>JABASD010002165.1:0-29593 GCA_019776165.1 Pogonognathellus flavescens
ACCACATCACATCATTGCCTTGCTTTCCCAGCTTCATGGCATCTCTAGGGCCTTCGTGCACGTACATCTCAGGTATATGCATTACATTGAACAATACTCACTACGCTTAAACTTTAATCGAATCAACATCTTCCGTCGTAGTGCAATCATTTTACTCTCGTCTCAGATTTTGCAGAAACACAACAGCTCCAGTAGTGGCAGAATCAGAACTTCCCATGACATGACACGAACGAAATAATGTTAATATGTGAAATTTTACGGGTATTAAGCTCTAGGTATAATTCAGATCTATACAAGTAGTGGGTATATAATGGGGCATCGTTTTTGATAGCATGACGATATACTTCTTCATGAAATAAGGCACATCTAACATCAATTATTTGCATACTTTACTTAGGTATAGAGGATAATTCTGAGTCGAAATTTTGGAATCCGCAATATCTCGTCTAAATAAAACCCGCAATCCAACCGCAGCCGAAAAAGGTAGCACCTTAACCCGTAAGTTCATAAAAATCTCTATTTAATTCCGTAATCTTTCATACAGACTTAACTAAAGTAAAAGTAGACGATGTTGCCGTATTGTAGGAGCGAATCTGCATGTCTTCTGTCCCAATATATGAATGTGCTTGTCGTTTGATAATGTATATGTAAAACAAAACACGCAAAACTTACAGCTCTAAAACCCGCACCCGCAAATTAATGTGATTTTCAGACCGGCCCGGGTGCGAGCATTTTGCGTGTGACCGCACTCGCATTATCCTCTAGAAGGTATCTATAATAAAATATGATGTGTAGAAAGTACGATAGAAAAGAGAAAGTAAAATTCTGGATATTATTTACTGAGGTAGGATAAGTTGTTTATACCTACGTGACACAATGAAGCCTAAGGTTGTATCTTTATTCAGTAACGTCATAGAAGATAAAGGTTCATAAGTTACGCGAGAATCTCATGTACCTACCTTTTTCTTTAATTAAGCCTGTGCCAGGTTTATTAAACAACGTGCATAGTTGTTTATATGGTTTTAATCTGTATCGGTGTCCGTCCGTCTGTATGCACGATAACTCAAGAACGGTTTCTTCAGTTTGACCTAAAGACTTCGAATTTGCTACACGCAGTATTGAGGTCCTATTACGTTTGCAGATGAGGTCGATCGGCCAACTACTTCGTGAGTGACCTTTCACACTTCAACTTTACTTGCATGATTTGACTGCTAATAGAATATCAATGCAGACAATTTACAAGCTGTAAAAAGGATGAAATCAAACCCGTCGAGTCGACATTTCGTAACAGTTAATTCTTAAGTTTCACGAAACTTCGTTGTTTATTTAAATCCAGTGTTGACCGGTTTATTGTTGTTGAATTTGCCTTAAGCGTGTTTAGACTTTATTTTAATGTTAACCAGATGAAACACTGGCCGCTACTGAGAACACTGAGAAGTAATCAGGATTAATAAGACTAATACGACACAGTTACAATGAAATCACACCTACCTACGTATTATTTTATGCTGTGTCAAGTCTCAAGTATTAGCCTCACTCTCACTAAATGCCTGATCAATGCATGTTGGAATACTAAAAATAAACTTCAACTTCTGCCCTTGGCTATTATATTAACTATTGTAGAATGAACGAACGTGCATTTTACCAAATCTCAAGCTCGTAGTTTAGTTACAAGATACAAATACTGACAGATTATGATTAGACGGTTCCTTTAATCTGTTTCTAGCTGTCAATGTTGCAGCATATGAATGTGTAGAGAATAACGTGGCTAGTATGCTTCATCGCTTCAAAAGACTGAATTGTGGCAAGCTGTCTGTCTGGTACGATTCTCGTATAAACAAATAAAATTTGGCGGAACGGTGTATTCTATAAACTGTATTGCATTCAAAAGAAGCATGTTATCAATAAAACCTTGTTGCTCTTCTTTTGAAGTTCCTTTTAAGGTTCAGAACTCGCTCAGGGCTACAAACGTATTTCTACATGGTTTTAACATACATTTTTAGTTGACATTATGAGACTATGGTATATTTGTACATATAAATAATATCCTGAGTCTGAGTATGTTTCATGTTCTTCTGAAATACTTAAGTTAGTAGGAATACTCACATGTACATTGAATTGATATTGTTCCATAGAATTTTGAAATGATTTTCGTATTATCTTCTATGAAGGAGTAAGGAGTACTTGGAACAAACTAACCATTTTTCCAATTCAATCTATCTTCTCTTTTTATTTGAGTTGGTAACGAAATGTATTTCACAAGCTATAGTAAATAATGTCCATACTACAGAGTACAGTAAGCAAATAAAATATTGTCTCACATTTAACTCCTATAACGGCAATGAAGAGGAAATTGCATAATAGTAAATCTATATTTTAATAAGTAATTGTACAACTGCAATTGCAGGTAAAGTCCTCTGAAACGACGAGCCATATCCGGTCCAACGAGATATTCAGATGCATTAATCTCTCCACAACAATGGTGCTGAAAATTATAACTATGCTTAAGAATAATGTTTAGTTGTTTGTATGTACCGAGTAGGAGTAAACATACATTGTAGACACTTTTACTTTATCTGAATAGCTGTGAATACGAAGATGCCTCCTGTCTTTCATGTGGTTTGACTAATTAACGTTATGTGTAGATAAGAAAATCGAGGTTGGCAATTCATTATTTATTTAATTTTGGAGTTTATTGTTACTTATCTGATAATGGTGCATTATTATCTTAGTAAATAAATCTTGCTCAGCTGTAGTATAAATACAAACGTAAAACTGTAGGTTGTTTCGTCAATTCACTAATAAAAAGTGCAGGCTGTTATGACTAGTAAATGTACGAGGTACATGGGGCATTTCGGTCCATACTAGAGCAAGTCCATTTAAATCTAAATAAGTTGCTTGTGCGACAGCTTCAAAGTTTCAAATTGTAACTTCGAAATGTGAAAGAATTCGGTAAAAAACTTTGGGCTGTACCAGGACACGCAGAATGTGTATTTATGACGGAGGATAAGGACCGAAATGCCCCACCTCTTAGTCGTGAATCTCACCTCAAGCAATGAAAGCAAAGCACAGACTGGATGAGACGAACATTCTTTTGCATTGTGAATTATACATAAGTTCTAAGTAAGTATTCACTTTGTGGCTGTGTTATTCGCTACTACACGAATACCTACATGCACAAAGTTGTCTTTCTTACAAACTGTCGCCGTGATAAGAAATTACACGAGATGACGAGATTAGCGTTTAAAGACGTGAAAAATAAGATGGGAAGTGAAAGTATGTGAAAGTATTAGTTCTTCTGAGAAATGTAAAGGTTTGAGACGCGTTTCACTGGGGAGTTTTTTTAAAGTGGGACGAATAAGAAATTTATATAAATATAAACGTAACTTAAATAAGCTATAAACTCATATTCCATCATAATATGCTTTTCAAAGATATAATATTATTATACAAACTTCAGTTTTTAACAAAACCTTTAAGAACTTCAAAAGTTAAATTCGTCTTATTTAAAAAATGCATTACTTTTGGCAGGATCCATGTATATTTTACAAGTTCTAAATTAAATATGTTGATCACACAACTTTATTAGTTATTTCTAGTTGTCACAAAATTACTGACTCTAGATCATCTACTATTTGCAATCTCTTTCTTGAAAAAACACACAGGGTGTATCAGAAGGTAATTCTGACATCAAACAAGCCTGATCGATTTAAATTAATAATTCAAGTTGACTTATTAGTGCAGTGGCACCATTTTGCTTACATTGTCTTACACAATACTCATTCATGTAAACTCGGTGTCTGGTAAATCTGACAAACGAATGAATGAGTTGGTACTTCTTTGTATTTATGTGTGTAATCATGCACTATTTACCTATTTATTTTATTTACCTGTACTTTTTATCCTAGCGAGGGGAACACGAACAACATGAATTCAGCTAGCAATATGGTTAAGAAAAATATACTTTCACTATATGCTTTGTTATTTACATGTGGTTGGTTGGGTTCCTATCCTACCTACGGGGGTGTACTCCACCAGCTATGATTCTAGTACTTCTCTTAGTCTGCACTTGAAAGTGTAAGTGTGCCCTTTGAGAATAGATACGCTTTGTAAAATTAAAAATGCACCCTATAATGACTTCACTATAATACAGCGAACAAAAATTTCAAGTTTACAAGACAGGTCAGGTTTTGTCTCAGTAAAACATTTAGCGTACCTCACCTCGAGTTTTTAAATATTTGCATTGTGCAAAGTGAGAATTAAAAGAAATATGTATGTACTATATACCTAAGTAAAAGCCAGCAGCATCTTATAGGTACTCATAAAACTTGTAAGAATATTCTCTTTTTACTTTCCTGTTTCCTCTCACCACTCACCACACAGTGTTTTCAGCTAGTGGAGCAATGTTTGTTAAGTTTGTTAAGCACAAAAAACTATTTTTACATATTATGTTTAGTTACTATGTATTGTTTCAAAAAAATTAAGATTGGAGATAGTGCAAAGTTGGAAAGCGTGTTTAATGTAGTGTTACACCTAAGGCGGGTAAATGTATAATGGGAACCTTTTTGGGGAAATTCAATGAATGAGCCAACACAATGGTTTGACTTAGCTATTGTCCAATTCGTTTACAAATGCAATTTCACTATAAGCTCAAAAATACTGTGAAAAACTTGGCATTTGTAAAGGTAAAGGTTATAATTATGAGTAAAGGCTGATTTCATCATCAATTCAGAACAAAACAATTTAGAACAAATAAAGCAATGTAACTTTGAACTTACTATTTAATCATTTATTATGCTGACTGAATTTCTAGGTTAAAATCTGGAATGGATAAAAAAGCGAAGTTAATTATTAACGTTGATTAATAGCTGAAATTAATCGAGTTCTGTCAGATTCAAGTTAAGTTAAGCAGTTATCAGTAATCTCAATAAAAAAACAAGTAATTAGACAACAAAAACAAAGCTGGTGAAATGTAATTCGTGTCAATGAATAAAAGGGATAAATTAATGCAAACATCAGTAACATCACAGACAAGCAAGCATCATTTCACGAGTAAACTGTGAAGGCATTAGTCTGGAACTAACCTGTCCAGACAATTTCATTTTGGAAATTTGTTCAAGGTTTGCATACATCAACTAAAAGGTTGCACAAATTCAAACCCGTGCCGTGAATAGTAAACAATTTAGGACTGAATGTATACAAATTAGTGTATAAAAGGCAGAGTAATTAGTTCTCCTTCACAGTTGCGTTTAGAAGCCTTCCTCACACAAAAACAAACCAGAAATGGCACAGTGGGCTAATAGAATTATCTGTTTGTTAAACATCTTCATCTAAAATAAAATCACGGAGAATGCTGTTGAGAAAAGGTGAAGAAAGTGTATTTTCACTTATAAGCACAAGACAAATGCCTGTTGTTGTGTTGTTTCTCCGCCGTCGCCCCCGCATCCACCGTCAAAGCATCTATATTCTGAATCAGATGAGAAATTGGTCGGATCACTGAAAACTGACGGTTCGTTTACAACATGCCCACTACTATACAAATGCAAAATGATGATGCTGCTCTGCACACGTAAATTTGTAGCCCACGTGCGGTTGGTAAACGAGTTTAGTGTAGCATACCTAATATTAACAGTGGGAAATAGCAAACAACCCTAAAAGCTTGTAAATTCTGTCTGTTGAGTTACGTAGGGACACATACACTTACAACGTAGTACAACCGCGATGGTGACCTGCATTACCAGAAGAATTCGTTTCTACACCCTTCTGTGTGTTGTATCCAAGTTCCCGTAAATTGTGTTGTGCGTTTAGAACTGTTGAAGTTGTCTAATGTGCACATGTACTGTTTTCCTGGTCCTGGTACTACAAACTACAAACTTATACTCTTAGTATATGAATCAGCCAAGAATCATCATACCACCACCGTAGCCAAACATGCCAGGGAAGAAAAGTATGAGTCCATTCGGTGAAAGCAGTATATATAGCTACTTGTAGCTTCTTCAGCACTACATTACTACAACGTTACAACTTGGAACAACAACTACAACTGCTCCTATACACGAAAGTAAAAGTTAGAACACAGACTAGGGAAAAATTGGTTAACCCAAGCTACTTTTCTCTTAAGTTCGACAAAACGTATACAGTTGTATTGTCCTGTCTTTTCTTATCTATATTGCCGGTATTGTTATTAGGTACGTAGTATTTCCGTATTCAACCAAGTTACACTTTCAACATCCGTTTCACGCAATTTCATCAACACGGAGAGAAAGATAGAGAGAGATACACAGGGAAAAGAGTAGAGACAGACACACATTAATTCTGCAGTACCAAAGAGATAGAGAGAACCACAATACATACACAGCCCCAGCTCAAACAAAAGCGGAGTACACGATATATAGCCAGTAGCTTTTGTGTAGGATTGAAGTAAACAGAGACACACACAGAGTCTGAGAGAGAGACAACATATCTGATTTTCCCCCAGTCAATCTTAGGTACAATACAAGTTTCACTGATAACTTGTCCAGCAAGACGTATGCAACACATTCAATTTATCGTCCTCTAAGCTGAAAAAGTTTATCAGATAAAATTGCATATACTACCCGCTATTACATACTCCAGTCTTTTTTCTTGAAGAATCAAGAAAGATAGATAAATAGACTTGTACTAGTTCTGGGTGGATGTTCTGACTTGCTTTACGAATATTATTTTCCATTGTTTGGTGCACATTACACTCAATCTGTAATCTGAACTACAAAGTCAACTGGGGAGAAAGATACACTAGAGCAACTTTAAAACTATATCGCTCACTGTCTAAAAATCTATCAGAACTTCACTGTTTACCAAACGTTGCTAATATTATTTACAGGAGAAAGTTTCATCTTGACGACAGAGGAGGACACAGAGAAAACAACTTGAGGACAAAGGTAATAAGTAAGAAAATAACGTATTATAAGTAAACATTGTAGTAAAAGATGTAGGAGGAGATCGGAGGAAGAGGACGAGTTATATCGTCAATTTTCTTGTCGGCTTAGTGTCTTCTTTTTTGGTTTACTTTGTTCGCTAGAGTGGAGGGAAATTGTTGAGTTAGCAGTACGAAACAGTCGGAGAGTGGATTGGCTTCGGAGTATTGAAAACTAAAAGTATCCAAGTACTTGACTACTTTGTTCTGTTGAATCAACTGTTGAGAATAAACCTTTTCGCTATCAAATCAATTACCAACTTGTTCGAATACGAAACGGTTCTACCACTCAGAAGCTTTAAACGCTACAGCTATTAAAGAGCAGTCATTTTTATTGGAACGCTTTCAAACGAGCTGACGTTTACACTTTCCTCACCAGTAGCTCAAGATATGAAAGTTGGAATTCGAATCCAGAAAATGGGACTTTCGTCGCTAGCAACTTTGCTCTTGGTTTTGTTCTGCTGCCTTGATTTTACCGAGAGTAAAAGAAGTAAAAGTGAGTCGTATTTCATACAATTATTATTTTACCCTGCATACTTAATTTTAACACAATCTCTTTCATCAATTATCTAACAAGTTTTCAATGTGAAGTCATTTTGAAGACATTTTAATTTGATTAAATCTCACTTTCTCATTTAACATTTTCTCCGCTTTCTTGCTGAAGAGAAAGCTTATTCTTATTATTTACAATTATTTATGCAAAGAGAAAACTTATTATCTATATTTAATTACGCAAAGATGTTTATAGTACTAAAAAAGTTTTTTTTTCGAGCCAGTACTTTTCTTCGTCATAAATACCATTTTTAAGAAGAAAATTCACAAATTTATAGGAACTTACTTCAAAAATTCCATCGAGAATGTACAAAATTACATTTATGTAGTGCATGTATTACAAATATCATTCAAGAAATTTGGAATAGCAATTAAAATTTTTGTTGTTCAAAATTTGACTAATAGGTGCGTGCTATTATTACGGTCATTCCTGCTGGGGTGGTAAGTAAGCCTTCCATGGCTTTTTCCTTTCATGTTACCGTAATTGTATAGGTATTATTAAGATTAGCCTAGTTTTTGATAGGTAAATTTTGATAACTTTTATCGTATCATGGCATGAGCATAGTGCACTTACTCGGCTGAGTCATTTGTGACAAATCCTGTGCAAATAATCGCGGACAACTACATAGATTCAATATTCATTCTGCAGCTCGCTTCCATGCATATACTCAATTTGTTTTAAGCTCCGTTCTTGGAAACCGAAAGTGTGTTAGGAGTTATTTTTCGTTGGAACTCTCTCGTACAATTTACGGTATTTTACCTGTTAGTTTCATGGAAATAATAATAAACAACAGACAAGGTGTAGGTGAAAGAGCGGAAGAGGAAATTATTTAAGGATGTAATGGACAGTCATCCCATTACTTAAATGACATACATTACACACCCACGGTGAAGTGTCTATCGTCACGTTCTATTAATTCCAGGTAGCGACAATCGTTTGACTGAAGGTATGACAGGCAGTTTATTATTTGCTTTATGTATGTAAGAGTCTTTCATATTCACTAATTTTATCACTAATACCTACTGCAAAACAAAAAACAACTGCCACAGTCTATATAACAGGAATGCACGGATAACTGCTAACGGTTGTGTGGTATCTAATCTATATATGTAAAGCCCAGTGCATTAAGTAGGGATATAAGAACGATTTCATCTGGGTTGTACATATAGTCAATGGATATTTTTTTCACGGCAAGTCATTGTCTGGGTATCAATACCAGTAAATTGTACAAAACTCCGAATACCTACCTGAATTGATTAAAATTGCAAAAAAGCGGTTACACAATCTATTGCAACCTTTATAAAATTTTCACAATCTTTGGGTCTGAAGGCAAGGGGCGATACAACAAGCCTTAAGAAACTAAAAATAGCAGCAAATAAATAAAATAACTCACAGAAACTCACAAGAAATGGTAATTGGGGCATTACGAAATGAATTACAACCTTCCTTCATATAAGTAAGTAGTACTATCAGAATCGATCATCGCACATACCGTTTCGTTTCACAAACAAAATCATGCAAATGTATAATGGGAGTATTGAAAACGTATTTGAAAACAAAACTTATTGTTTGGTAATTGTAAAGCTAACATTTTTGAGCTTTCTACTCATATCATTTTATGCATCAAGATTTCACAATATTGATTAGTGAAAACTTTTGTTAGGCATGGGTATGAAAACACAATTTTAACGTGTTTTTGTACTAACACCCTACTATTATGGTTTTACCTTGCGGATTAAAACGCACATTACTTCGTGCTTAGATACAAGCTCTTACTTTGAGCTCTAACATATTCTCAACAACTTGTTTGACGTTGGGAAAAACAAGTTGTGCCTGGAACTGGATGCGGCTAACACTATGATTATTTTACAAGTTAGTGAAGTTACTGCTTCAATTATTGAGCAATCAATTAATTTCTCAATCTCCTCTGCTTTGTTTTCAATGGAAATTGACAACAAAGCTTATTGTGCCGACAAATTGCTCTTAGCTAGATCATCCAGTGATAAAGAAGCTTGCCTTAAGTGTGGACCACTCGAGCTTCTGTTTCACAAGAGAAAATCCTGGAATTATTTGATAGTGATTATTGAATACAATGAAACTTCCATAAGAAAGGCTGTCATGTAGAAATATCCACTACTAGCTAGTCGATGGGAGTTTCCACTAAGGCAGTCAAATGCCAAACCAATGTGGCATTATTAGCATGGACTGTACTGTACAAACAAAAACGGCTTTTCTTTGTCTCTTTCGGTACCTAGTACCTCCGAGTATTATGTAGGCTTATCAATTTTGCTGTGTTAGAGGAATAGTACCTAAGTACAGTGATAGCAAGAAGCAGTGGTTCCAAAACATTAATTTCTATTCATGTTATATGCATTATGTATGGCAATTGTGAACATTCACTCACTTCTCATTAAGAAACGAGGGGTTTAAAATATTCATTTGCTTTAGTTGAAGAAATACAATAATTCACTAATAGGGTAATGCTGTAGTGAGAAAAGTCAATACTTTACAACTTTAGTTAACTCTCTTATTATTAATTTTAAAAAACATAAGCAAATAAGATTCACTCACAGAGATCACAATGGAACAATACAAGCACTAAAATAAAATTATTTCAGAATTTGTACACAACACAAAATCTGACAATTGTGAGTTGCAGTAAATGCATGAGAATTGTATGTACAAGTACTCCTTCATTCAGAATTCAGATATTACATACTCTTCCATGTTAGTACCCAAAGCATTGTGAAATGAGTGAGTTCAATTTTCTTTTCTTTTCGATACCTACAGCGTCAATATTTCTGGAATATTAAATGTATGCATTAAAAACATAATTTAATTTGGTTTATTACTGAATCAACATTTGAGCCGAATCTTGAATGTACTATATTTACAAGATCTTAAAAGGATTAGATTATATATAAAGCATCTGTAAACACTTTTAGAACATGTTGGATCGCATACATCATCACAGATATTAATAGTATTCACTCAATGAGTCAATTTCTTATTATAATTTTCGAGTACTTGTTTAAACCCCGATTTTCTGCTGCTATTGTGGACTTTTCCTTTTTGAAGCAATAGAAATACAAACCAAGGAGAAACTGAGACTGTTAAAGGTACTAACAGTTGTGAGACATATTTAATTCTGCATGTAGAATTAACCAGGGTTATAGCAGTACTTTTATATCTAGTTATAGTATTTAGACAAAAGTTGGGAGAGATAATGTTATGTAATTCAAATGTCTATAACGATACTAACGAATATAATACAGAATCTAGAAAGATATCTAACAATAAGTACCTATGCAAAATGATAAGGGGAACAAAGTTCATCTCAAAATAACATACATTTCTGTACGTAAGCAAACAAAGGAGTAAATATCTTCACATATATTTACTTTATTTCTTCAGATATTTGCTTATGTCTTGAATTTGATTCCTCAATGGATAAGAAAATGATTTCCATTACATTTCTGTTTATTTGTCTACAGTCTACTGCTGTAGTCTACAGTTTCCAGTATTGCTCAATGCGGTAAAGGCGTTACTTAAGTTGGTATGGTACTACATAAATAATCTAGGTATGCGCCTATGTTTACAGTAGACTAAAGAGTAAAATACTAACAAGAAGAAGTAAGTAGATTACATTTTCTTCCCGTTACATGTAATGTCAGATATTTGGCACACCATACATAGCTTGTGGGTTGTATGATTAGATTTGCGGTATTGCATCGTAGTATTGTAAGTATATTGATACAATAAGTACATTATAATACTACAAGAATGTTAGAATTCATTGCATGTGCTGAAGTGAAATTCATTTACTGTGCACATCATGTACAGTACTACAACCATGGGAAATATGGTATACTGTTTCATTGTAGATCATGAATTTATTCACAGGGAAGTGGAAATACATGGTTGTCGTTGTCACGCGAGTTGTAAAAAGGGCTATAAAATGTGGGATGAATGTCCGTTTTCGTTTTATTAGGGCGGACGCAGTCAATGAGAATTTTCTTGTGACGAAAAAGTTTAATTTGCGTATGAATTGTGAAACTACTTTCGCACGCACAAATAAACTACTTAATATTCCACACCATCATAAAATATTCGTCCGCGTCAGACTTCTTTGAAGTAATATTTTATTCTAGTAGCTAAACATAGGCATATCATAAAGACGGATACGTTACATACCCATATACGATATATTTCGAATGTCCAGTTTCTCGCAGATCCGCAAAGTTGATGTATCATGTTTTGTGCTGCAAATACTTCATAAATAATCCCCGAATTTCCACATCAATCCACTTATTGTTAGTATAAATATGTCGACTCTTTTCGATAAACAATTCAGGGTTGTGTTTTTATGGATCAGCAATTCAGCAAGCCCCTGCTCCTCTTCGATGTCCAACCACTTATTGAAAAAAGTTGCTTACGGACTGTTTTTAGTAACTGTAATGTCAAGATATTGCATACCTATACATATCCCGTAAAATTTAATCTTCGTTCGTGCACGACTTTTTTGAATTCAAGTCTATACTCCTCTACTAATACTATCTAATCTAATATATATGCCTTAAGCGTAATATCACCTGTCATAAAAAATTTCAAGGTTTGCATTTGACCGAGATCACTTAATTACAATGTAACCCTTAAGGCGTAAAGAGGTAACCAAATTTGAATCCAACATTGTAGTATAGTCACCTTTCCAGTTTAACTGAAGTAACCTCAAATTGAATGAGTAAACCATCTTTGTTCCTGAGTTAGATTCTTAATTAAGTAGTAGACATGTTCGACAGATTGTTAGTTTTTCACAAGGCGATTTCCCTTTGTTTGTCTATAATGCATATAACAACTATGGAGAAATAACATTCAGAATAAAGGCAAAAGGTAAGTGGATTTTGATGCTGATGCTTCCAGTTAGACTTACAACACAACTAGGACTAAGATGGATTGTTTGACAAGACGATTGAACTACAGAATCATATTATGTGCAATATGAAGGGCCTGGCCTGAAGTGACGTTAAGAAATGAATATGACGAAATAGTTTTAAGCGTAATAGCCGTAAACTAATATTTTCCCATTCTGATAATCTTTCCTCCAATCTGAATGGAGTTAGTGCTTTGAGTATCTTGTGGAGCATTTGGGAAGTCAATTTCCTTTGCTGTTCATCCTTTATAAGTGCAAGCAGTAGTCAGTTTCCTTTTTTCATTTAACTGAAATCTCCGATCTGAACATAACATTTTTATATTGCTAAGGACGGGAGGAAATCTCCAGCACATAAAGCGTGCGATAAGAGACATGGAGACTTACGAAGGGTTTTAGTTGAGTGATGGGATGTAAAGTGAATGAAAGTAGGATAAAAATGGATAAAAGCATTCGTATAGGTACTTGTAGATCAACTTTAGTGTATTGTCTGTAGAATGCAGCCGGAGAGAGGACAAGGGAGCGCCTACACCATTCCAAAAACCTGTTGATCTCCTTTTGACATTTTCATCTTCCATCTTGGTTTTTATTGAATTTACTTCAGCTTTCGCCTTTCACCATATGTGGCATTTTCAAATACGTTCAGATGCCACTTTATCAACCCACTATCTCAGATTCTCTTATATTTTACTGCCCGCACTTTTCTTATGTAATGCAATAATAAATTCCCCATTTCATTATTATGGTTTCGTAAGATATTTCTCTCCATGTGTAAATAAACCGCACGTACTACACTGACGTGTTTTATTTACAATAATAATACGAACCGAAAACAATAATTCATCACAATACCTAGACATATTTTTCCTTCCTTGTTTCAACGCTCAGTTAAGTGCGGTATCTTTTCTTAATGTGACCAAGGTAGATATCCAAGTGGAGCTTAGAGTTAGCTTAGCTTCTAAAGAAGGCGTCTATGCGTAAAAAAGGTAATCCTAAGGCTTTATCATGTAGAAAGTGCCGTATATTTTCAGAAACTGTTTCTGTAGTGTACGAAGAAGACCATTCCTTCAGCGCAGATAAATGTTTGTACTATATAACGTTCTCGGACTTGGTAAAATTATTTGACTCTCTTTCATGAACAGTCTTGGAAAGTGCGACGCAGGTAATCCATGTACCAGAATACCTGCCTGTAGTACAGGCAGGTATTCTGGTACATGGATTATCCTATAGTAAATAAAAGTGGATGTACAGCTAGTTTCTAGGATCATACATGCATTTCCTGTTTTAATGTGGTTTTAGCGACCTATTGCAAGCGAGGAGAAATTAAATTCATTCTTCAATCTTTCATTGCTGTAAAAACTTACCTAAATTGCTGACCTTTCCTGGTTTAGCCTGGCACTTACCTGTATTTCGAAACTTTCTGCTGCATAGCGAGCATACATTACAATTTTTTAATTGGTTGTATTGACGCTATTGATAATGACCTTCTTCTACCTTTACATTTTTACACCTCTATAATTAGCGAATATAGAAAGAATCTCATGAGTTTCCAATGTACACACCTGTGTACTATAAACTGATAGGGATTACTCAAATTATACTCGTAAATGTTTTAGTCAGATTCATTGTTTCTTTTTACGTCTAGTCTCAAGTCACCTCGTGATTCCCACTATTTATATCGCACATTGCTGCATGAAATAAATAAAATCTCGTGTCTCATCCTCATTTTTAGTAAACTTATTTTCATCCTGCAGAAATGCAAGTTTGCAGTAAATCTAATAAATAATTGAAATATAGGGACTAAGAAGGTTAGTGATTTCGGGTACAAACATACACTTGTAGTGCGATGTCGGCGATGTGCGATGTTACGTTTTTGACTTGTACATGCGAAATCTGTTTAGTCGATGACATTGACAGAGGTTAGACAATAAGGTAACCAGATTTGTATATCATTTAAACTAGGTATATAATTTACAAGTCGACTATGGGGTTAAAGTGTAAATTAATTTATTTAAGCTGATAGGATTAATTATTAATTAATTAAACTATCTAGTATTTAATTGTATGTTTTGGTTACCTTTTTTCACATAATAATTGATATTTTAGCTAATTCTAATTACCTAAACAATTCTATAGTAAGTATTTCGTACTTAAATTGCAGTAAATTGATGTAATTTGATCTGGATCAATATAACTTGATCTTGATTCATCAATGATGATCATAGTTGCTAATTTTAAGGCTTTTGCAGTTATATTGTTTTTTTAAAGTTGTGACTAATTCATAATTATTATTAATCAGTTACTGTTACGAAATGCTATAGACTCAAAGTGTTTTACATTATTTAACGTAACATTTAGATTGATTTTTAATACCATCCATTTTTGTTTGCCTGGACTTTGTGAAACCAAAAGTGTGGAAAAGCTTGCTTTCACTTTTGTAACTATACTTTTCACTTTCACCAAATTATTTTCCATAAAACTTATAACGTTTATATAGTCAAGATCAAAAAAATCTTAAATCATCTTGCATTTGCGTCAAATTCCAATATGATATATCCCTATAATTTTAAATAACTTCGCCTAACACTGAACTAATTGTAAGTTCAAACGTAGAAAGTGGTGAAAGGACAAGAATTTTATAAACTTTCTTTTCTCAAGCGCTGTACGTTTTACGTAAGAAAGTTAAAGAATTTACTGACTTGTAACTTATTTGTAATGCATCGATTTTGTAATTTTGCATCTTTGTTGTTAAGTGCAGTAGGTCAACACTTTTATACAAAGAAAAGTTACTTGCATTGTTTATTTAGGACACACTTTCAGAGTAAATGCCTTATAGTTAGTGCCAATGAGTGGTTTTAGATAAGCTTTAAACAGCATAACGGGTTTGCACAGCAGTTACTTATGTAACATAAGTCATAAGTTATTTAAATTCGACTAGTAATCAATTAAAGAAAGCAAAAGTAAATGTATCTTGTACCTAAAATACCTAAGCTCATGTAGAATAATGCACTGTTTTGTGCGGAAGTGTGTTATGCATCGCAAGTGTAAATTGAATACGTTCCAACAACTTCATGTTTGATTAATGAATGCCATCAACCAGGAAGGAAGAAGAATGAACTTTCGGAATTTAGTAAACTCTAGGGGCTACGTAGCTTGTGCTTATTCTGCTTATATAAACATACTTTATGTTTTCTATTTGGTTTATGTTCATAGGTCACGGAAAGCGAAGTGGAAATGAAGGGCTACTGTCTCCTAGGTCTGTTAATAAAGTGTCTGCATTCCATTCCTCTCCTGTATTGCAAATGCTGTTGAGAAACAAAGGAAATTCAAACTCAGCCGAATCGTTCTTTGCTGGCCGGAGTGGTGAAAATCTATTGGATCCAAATTTGCCATACAATAATAAAAATTCAAATGGAAATGTTAAACCTAATGCACATTCAGGTTAGATAAGTAATTCGTAATGTCTATATCAGTTTCAAACTATTCTATTCTGGTAAACCAAAACTTCTACTTTTATGCAACCTAGGTATATGTAAATATGTACGATTATCACCGACGTATTCAGGGGGATTTGGATATCGCTACGACCCCTTCAAAATTTTGCTTAGCAATCAGAACTGATATTAGTAGAATTTTTGCAATTAATTTTTTTAACAATTGCATTTCAACCACCCACCCCACCCAAATAATTTTCTCGATACATCTTTGTATGATTAACTGCCCTTAATTTGATTTCAGCCGTAAACATGCAAAATTTAGCAAGTTCCAGTTTTCGTGTTTATAGCTTTTGAGTAATTAGCTCTGACATTTAATGGTGATTTGAGTTTTTTGCAGTTGAACTGTATGCATGTGTCCACACAGGTATATGTATTATACACATTACTATGAGATGACTCATATTTTGGCACATACAACTGAAAGTGCAAATTTATTCGAACTTTGTAATATGCAGATAGAATTGAAATATGTCTGCTGCTTTAAGTGCTTCGTTATATTTGCAGTGCAATTGTGTTTCAACTGTTTTACCAGTCTCGAAATCATAATACTAATGAACAAAACAATAATGAACATTTACTTTTTACTATTAAATTACCTAATGCATTTGAAACTTTTTAGGAATGTATGCTGTACTAAAGCGGGATGTGAGTGGAAAGTATTTTGATGAAGGCAGCGAAGACAAAGCTGAAGAACAACTTGACGATCAAGATCCAGAATCAGTTCCATCGTCAATGATGCAAAATAAAAGGGGAAGTGATGCAGAAATTGTCGTAAGCAATGACAGGTATGCATACAACTCTATTTTGAATTGGAATTCCTTGTGTAACTCTGAAACTAGAATGGAATATCAAATCATTGACGATTGATTTTACCCACTTAATATTTACGTGGGAAGAACAGTCTAAAATAATACACGCTTAGATTTGGCTGTCCTGTCTAAAAACATGTACACAAAACGGAATCACGTATTTACTGAATAATTGTATCCCACGCAGTGCATAACATATTTGTCTTTGTCATTTGTTGCCCACGTTTAGTGGCAAAGAACTTCTAAATATTGCAACTGTTTAAGGAATCATTTGCCTATTTATACCCACACTTTTATTTAATGTAATTGAAAATCGAAGTCAGATCTAAGTGTGTTACCGATAGCAAAGGGGATTAACAAATTGCAAGTACATACCTATACGTAAACCATTGCTTAGTATACAGTGGGTAAAGTACCTTATAGGAGGCAGGTGTACAATTAAACTGAAATTCGGGTTTCAGGCTTTAAATAGTAGACCATTTCCATTTCTGAATATATTATAGCATAGTAGTACCTAGTATATACTAGATACTATTTATAGCGCAAGGTGTAACTTGTATAATGTTAACATACGTTAAGTATTACGTAATGCAGTTTTTTTCAATGCTAACTTGAAATGATTCATTTAAAGACCATTACCATTGCATCACAATTCAGGTCACACAGTTGAAATTGGTTCATGCCAAAGAGGCAGAGATAGATAAAGACAAGAGACGCAAATATAAGAAGATGGGGTAGGATAGTCTGAGAACGGAGTCGCTATGTTTTAACGCATGGATGTGCAATGCAATAGTAACATGAAATTGCATTAATTTTTTGTCTATTTATGGATTTTACTTTGAGAATCTGTAAATGAGGATATTATGCACATGCGACGAGTTTGTTTATTTGTGGAACTACTATGAGAGTCGGTGGACGAAACTTAATGACTTGACAAAGAAGCGCAGCAGGAGGCTAAAAAGCCCCATAGACTAGACGTAGCCTTTTCTTGTTTATGTGCACCATTCCTTTATATTTATGTATTTCTCTGTATATTTTGTGTCTTTTGTATATGAAATAATATGAATATATACTGATATGACGAATATATACTAATACTGCGACTAATGCATTTGATTTATTACAGAGTTGGCAGTGACTATGACTCAGCAGTCGGGAACGGGAACTCAATGAATAGCAACGTGAATGCAAACTCAGGAGCAACGGAAGAGGAAGTTCCCATTTATTATCCTTCTTCGTCGGTTGGTTCTTCAGAGATTTTCTCTCGAAATAACAGATTCAGAGATCGAGTGAGCAACCACAGTAACGTCAAAGGCAAAACGTCTGGTAGTTCTCCTACGGGTAATATGATTCTTTTCAGATGGGTTCCTGTCCAAAAATCCTTGTAAGAGAATAAGGGAGAGGAAAACCTGTATTTCAAATCTGAACTCACGAGTGAATTCGATTGCAAATCCAAACGAGATCTGTCAACAATAATAATGCGAAATGAACCGAAGGACGGAGTAACGGATGCTACATTCTAAAATACCCATATACAAAACATTCTTTTATTTTTGGCTTTTTCACAGCTTTCACAGACACACTCATTTTTTGTAATACTTATTTTTATATTTTCCGTAACTATTGTAGTCTTTGAATTCTGGTAAAAATCCAAATAGTATAAAAACGATAGCTGTAAAATCAAACACTTAAGATTAGTTTACTGTACATAAAAGCAAGAAAAGCTGTACCTTTTAACTGACAAGTCATAATGGTTCCTATTGCAATTAATATCTTACCGTTGTAATTGATAATTCACTTAGACGAGTCAATATTCCAAATACTTGCACAAAAGAAATACAAAACGCATGGCAATACTTTTTCTGTCAAGTTAACTATAGATGATACTTCCTTGTCGTTATTGTCATTTTTGTCTCCTGCTGACGGAGTGATACAAAATGAGATTTTCAGTTGATAGTTCACAAATATCACTCAAGTAAAAGTTATACAAAAGAAAGTAAGTAGTAATAGATTGAATAGTCATACGTGAATCATGTGTCATTTAAATGTATTAGCATAAATTGTCAGCTATTTATTATAGAAGCAGATTATTTATATCTTATAATATGTAAGCTCATTCCTGTCATTGTCCTCCTATATATATGTACTTCGTGTATGTGTAGTCAGTGTTTTAATCCTACTGTTCTACGTATTACGATATGATCATGTGCGTAAAAGTAACTTTAGGCGTGAATTCTGAAATATATGTAAAATGTATCACTAAATAATGTCTGTATATGTATCAAATGTGTTTTCAACACAATAAGAGAGCAAGTTAAAGAATCAATTAGTCCAATTTTACTGGTCGGGTGTGATTGTGAATTGTGATTACTAAAATCTATTTTAACCTTCACATGCAGTGGCTTTTGATGTATAGAGACAACTAACGTAAGTCGTAAGACAACTAGCGCACCTGAACTCTGTACAGATATTCCTAGTATTTATCTCAATGTATTTCTTTGAGTTATGACGCATTATGTACATACCGGCACACATATTATAAGAAGGTATACCTTCTTACTCTTACCGTCTTACCTCAGTTACCTCCCACATTCCTCGGAGTTACTATAAGAGCGTTTGATTCAATAAATGACGTCATAACTTGGAGCTCCTAGCTATGACGTCATTTCATGTGTGATTCAATCATGTCGGAGTTTTTTACGGTCAACCTTCAACCCACAACCACACAGTATTATTGCCCGTTTACGATCTAGATGTCAATTAAAGATGTTCCGACTTTGGTGGTCGCGGTGCATTCTATAGTTTTACTTTTGAACATCATAGAACATCCTGTTACGGCAATAAGACAACTTTTGCCTTTCAGGAATCAAGAACTAGAATTACAAAACACAGCAAGTTACATACATACTTAACCAACATATAAGTGTTTAACTAATCGTATGTGTATCTACTATCTATAGTATAGCTATGTATATGAATACATAGATTGTTTTTAGTATTTTTAGACCACCCATTGTACCAACATACATAATAAAGTAGACTTTCACTTCTGAAAAATGAAGATAATAAATGAATGTTTAATTGATGATAGGAATCTATAGACAATATTTTCCATTAACGGGGTTTATCATGCGAAAGCAGACTTTTTTGAAAATGGTAGTAATATTGCTTACTCATATTATTATCTCAATTTTGTAAACATGAATTATAGTAATAGTGCATGTAATGTTTGTTGTGTATCCTGTTATCGATATTGAAGTTTGATAAGCTTACAATTACAACATGCATCTGTTATTTCATGAATGCATTAAATTTTAATATTATGTTCATCTTTATGATGTAAAAATGTGTAGGTAACAATAATAATATGAGTAAAATGTAGCTTGAGGGTTGGTATGTAGAAAACACGTCATTGAAGATTGGACTGTTAAAACTGAAAGCTTGTCATCCATAAATAAAACAATAATAGTTCTTATGTGCTATATAAACTAATGTGAACCTTAATACAAACCTATTAAGATAATTAATATACTAGGTACAGTGTACAGTATATGTTTACCATACAATAAAAAACATGATCTAAATGTATTGATGTTGTTCAAATATTGGTAATAGCGTATTTCATTGATGTCTCTTTGATTGTTGTGGGTAAATGTATTATTTGTTTAAAGAATTTCAGGAAACGTTACGGACATATTACTTACCTGCGCGTCAATGTCAATCAATCTCCTATATGATATTGTAATGATGGCAATGACGAGTATTTCAATAAACCCTGTAAAAACTATGTAATGCAGTCTACACAGGGATTTTACAAAATTCATTTCATATTTTGCGGAAGCGTCGCTATTAGACTGTTAGTATTACACCCGTGTTTGTCTATTTCGATCATTAATCAAATAATCACAGTTAAAATAACTGCAATTCCTGCGAATGATAATGACATTAATTTGAGAGTTTACTCGTGTAAATTAGCTCAAAGGCAAACACTGAATACCAACAATAAGCTAATACATACCCTTACAGTTAACCTTTTAACAAGGCTCAACATTCCCTGTTCAAGGTCAAAGGTCAATTATCATTAAAGCTGTATGGTACTTTAAGAGAGAAATTAATGTAATCTACTGACCTCTTTCTACTTAATATTCTACTGTCTACTGTATTATTGTTATTCTAATACAATTCCATGATTTTCACTCGAATATGTATAACCAAGACCGGCATTCCTGTTTAAAGAGCTAAGCGTAATACTCGGAGTTTGGAATCACAATGCTGGCTTCGGTACAAAAAACTCAAGTATCTATACTTACTTATATAATATAAATCAATTATGGAGGAGTTTGTTATCTTAGTAGTCGGCATATCTTTGGTAGGTAATTTTATCTGCTTTTTCAATATTTGCAAAAAAGTCAAGCATATTATTAGTGGAAATGAAAACTAAAATTTCGTGATAGACTTTCACTGTGCTTTCACAATTTTTCAAATCTGACCTTACTGCCACAAAAAACTGTCACTTTCATTAAATTACTTTCACTCCTTTCACTTGACCTGACAACACTTAACTGACAGCTTATTTTAACAATTTCAGTATTTGTAAAATAGTATTATTTATTACTTAAACTAGTGCTTTAAGTATTATTTGGTATACTTACAAATAAACTAGATCATTACTAGTACATAGTCATATTTATAATTAAAATGCATTTTTATACAATATTTGTAAACGGTTCTCCGTGATAATGGTTACACAATTTTTTAAAACGATGCTTACATACTTTTCATTCTCTTTGCGTAGAAAAAGATGTGATTTCCCTGGAGTAGCATATCCAAAGACAAGCCAATCTGAAACAAATATGAATTTGAATATGGCTGTATGACTGAAATCAAAATACCTATACGCACGTAACTGTAACATTTGTTTTTTTACAACCTCAATGCTGCAATCCACATCTTCTCATTTTTCTTCCTTACATGTTCAGAATATGTTTTGTTCAGGATTGAGTATCGAGTTTGCAATCATAAAATTGAGATCTCGTAATCGAGGTGGACGCTCTATTATTTTAGCACTAATTGTAGGAAGGAATCTTCACCACTACGATTTAGAAAACGTACTTTCGTATAATAAACATTGATCTATAAACTATAATATTTTCAGGCAGTATGAAATATCAATAAACTTGAAGCTTAGTACAAATTACGAATAAATTAAGTTACGAAACTGCCTCATATCGGATAGGCATGAATGGTTTGTGATGCTCTGTCTATGTATGTATTATGTATGTATCTGTTAGCGTTAAAACAACCGTCTGTTCAATTATTTATGCATGAATATTACTGTAGCTGTTACATATTATGTAAAACAAAGTACCTATATGCATAAATAATGCGGATATTGTTATGTGGGAACAATAGGCACCCATAAATAACGTGTAGATATAAATAAGTGCTGATAGTAATTTAAAGAGGTATAAACTTGCTACTTTCATGTTGAAACTCCAAATATATGTATATGTAACTATAAAATAGCAAAAAAATATTTGTACCTAAACATTTAAAACTGCAGGTATGAAAAAGATAAACTGTTGAAGCTAAGCAGGGTTAGATACATTTACTGTTATTAATTTCCATAGATTTATTTTGCTGTTATTATATAAACATTTATGTCGAAAGCTGTATGCCTATGCTCACACATCAATTCTCTATATATGCTATGAATTTAACAGTGAACTATACAATATCATATGTATAAAATAATCAAATACTATCTACACACATAACTGATAGTGTAGTGCCATGCTATAAAAGTTAATCGTATTGCGCATAAATCCAATAAGTTAAAAACTACTGTAAATTATTTTTTAATGAAGTTTGGGCTACTATCTGTAGTATATGTGTTTCTAACCAAGTTTACAGCATGAGGCAGAGTGGTAATAATTCTTAATTCTTGTAAAACAAATGGATGAAACCAGTTATTTTATTTTACAACTGTACAGGCAAATCATGCTCTCAGGTGCACTGTATGTTTTGCTTATGTGCACATTTTAATAATTATTTACAGTAGGTGTTTCTATATTCTATTCTATGCAAGTACACCCCTGTGTAACTTTGGGGTTTAATTTTTCTTTAAGCTGTTGACATAATACGGTTTTAGCAATTAGTATTACATTCCCTGTTTTTCTAAATTAAATTACAAGTGGGTGAACTAATTGTAAGTGTGATATTGTTCATGGTCTATGTCGTAATGCGGTAATGTATTTGTCATGAAATTTTATGCAGCAGAGCAGAACTACACAAGATCTAAGGTTTATTATTCACTTCAAGTCCTTTACCATTACAATTTAATTTTCATACATGAACTCTCCTAATTTTAATTAAATTAACTAAACAGTATTAGTAACGATTGTAAGTTGACATCAAAATACACAATCGACTGGTTAGGTGATTAGGTTAGATCTTTATTCTACATACTTACTAACACTAATGACTATATCTATTACAACCCACACGAATCTTTAGAGTACATTAATATACAAGAACGAAATTAATGACAACATAATAATATTATATGGAATTGTAAATATTGACTGTGTAAATCGCTAATTACAATTAGCGTATAAGCCTTGAGTCACTCAGGAGTGACGTGAATAAGAGAGCGTGGATAATTTATTTTCTCCTCTCCGCTAAAACCATTTCTTCTTTCGAGATGGAAGATGGCTGGCGTAATTCATTCCGATGGGCTGACATCAGCTACTCAACAAAACACACAAATCAATTTAATTGGTAAATATAATATTACTCTTCCTTATTTCTAGAACAATCTACACACAATAGTCATACATTTTCTACTAAGATCGCAATCAAACAATGGCGCATTAGTAAAAGTTGCTAAAGATCATGAAAAACGTTTTCAATATTGCCAAGTAAAGATATTATAGTTCAAGGTACAACTGAAGAATAGAACAAACAATAGGTAATGCGTAGGTAGAAGTTACTAAAACGCTTTTTAGATTTACTCGTCTCAAGATATTGATGTTTGCATACCATTAATGAATAGATTGAATAAATGATTGGCAAATATTATTTGATTTTTGGCAAGTTATACAATTTTCTTGATTAGTTAGTTCGCTGCGTGGCCATTTACAACGTTGAACTTACAGTAAAGAATTAAACTGCCTTCATTAATGGTCTGCGTGATTAATTAAAGTTTTTTATTCATTAAGGAGATAAAGGTAGTTAGATATTAATGGGGAAGTTTGAAAATGTAAATAATGTTATAATTAAGAAGAAGAAATGTTTTACCAAATCAATGAGGTACGGTGAAATGCGGTTACTGGCAAGAGGAACATAGTTCGGATAATATTCGGATCTTACAGGTTGAGCATAACCACCTGCGAAGACGGGCATTTCACCTGAAGGGATGAGAATATCGTTGAGGGCTGCCGTGGCCGTGCCGTCCGATCTTTTGCCATGAGCTCCAAAGCACGAATGCCCGAAACGGCTGCACCCAGCTATTCAATAATTCATATAATTTAATTTCAATGCAAATATGTACAGAATACCATCCATGTTATCCTTTTCTCTTCATCTCCTCCTTTCATCTAAGAAAGCAGAAAGTTCTATTTGTTTTATCTGTCTCCTTCGTTTGCTCTGCAAACAGTCGTCAGGAAACCCAAAGTCTGTTCATAATTCCTAAGTGTTCATCGAATGCACTTAACGCAAACTTGTGCAACAATCTCCTGGCGAGCTCCTTCATTAATTAGTCAACGCGTCATTAAGAAAGGATTGTCGGCCTACGTTATACACACTCGCCCAATATAAATAGCCCAGATGGGTAACAGAACTATTAATAAATTCGTTATTCTTCTTTTTAACCTAATTAAAATGAGAAGCTTTCATTGCGGAAGATTCCAACCAAAGAATTGTCTTAATTTTATGGGAAGTATACTGCGAATACGCATCCGTTGATCTACAAGAGTTTCTAAGGATGAAATCTTCTAAATCCTTAGCTTTCCACACCGAATGTTATGTCATTCACTTCCTTTACACCTTCCAGCTATGAAGCTTTAAGATAAACAAGTGCCTCTACATATTTTCATGTCTTTGTCAAAGGTGTGCGTAAATCTTATACGCAAATCTTAGGAAGGAATATTAACACAGCTATATAGTTTCGTTTCGGTATTCAGGATTCACTCATTTCAAAGAAATAAGTTACGCTAACTCGCACACTAACAATAAAGGCAGACTCTTCCACGACTTTCCCTTTGTACGACTCCCCCATTTGTCCCTTTTTATTTACAGTACACAATCAACTTGGATAAAGCTATTTTTTCTTATATATATATAGATAATGTCAAGATAATGGAGTAGATTCTGTAGATCTACAGATCTGAATCTCTTCCCTCCCTTCTTCTTTTCCATACCCTACTAACAACAACTACGTCATATCTACATTTATATTACACTAAAACCTTTTCCGACAAAAACCAACCAACTTTACTGCAAACACAACACAAATACATAAGTGTATACACTTGGATGAGTTCACTTGGTTGCGTATTGCTTGACTTTTGAGTAGGTAGTAATAAAAATTTCTAGTACACGACAGTTGTCAAAGAGAAAGCAGAAATGAGAAAATCTACCTACAGTCTACTGTAGCGTAATGTAAAAGGTGGATGGAAAAAGGAAAATGAAAATCTATGTCATGCCACTTGTAATAAAAGCTTATCATCGCAGGATGCTGCAAAGTACAGATAAAACTCATTCAACACAATTTCAGCATCAGCATAAAATAAAAGTGATGGCTGAATGTACTTTAGTCAGTCGGATGAAGGTGTGTTAGTCTTTCTAAACATACACGATACATTACGAGTTACTTTTGTATTTGTACATGAAACTGCTTCCAAAGAGTAAGTAGGTGGATAGGATAGACATATGCAAAATAAAACTCTGTTGCCGTCAGTTGAGTCAGTCTGCTTATTATCATTTGATATTTGATGTAGAGGATAAGAGTGGTAAGTTCACTTTCCAAAATATATATCACAGTTCACCGTGTCAAACCGGGTTCCCTTTGAAATGCTCAACCACAAAAACATTTTTATTAAGTTGTTCATGCATACACAGCCACTTTTCCAGAAAGGCAATGTTTCACACAAACATTGACTCAAAATAAATGTAATGGCTGCTTGTGCTTAGGTACTCATACAATCAAGTGCGCCATTATTGCCTACAATTCCTTTTAGTACCTGAATCTCTCGAAATGAAATATTTTACACAAAAGAAATAATATCCATTGCAGTATTGTAGTTTACTTTATCTGATTTCTCTTAAATTCCTTTTAGTACCTGAATCTCTCGAAATGAAATATTTTACACAAAAGAAATAATATCCATTGCAGTATTGTAGTTTACTTTATCTGGTTTCTCTTAACAATGCGGTAAGCGATAGGTACTTGCTTTTGAAGATAAAATGCCAACCAATGCAACAAAATTAAGTGTAGTATTGTACTGAAATACATTGCATAATGAAATATATGTGTTGTACATAAAAGTATATGCTGTATACTAAATGTGTGTAAATGGTATTAAGCCCAATTATGAACTAATCTTCAATCCGAAATTGTCTTTGTATGGTTGAGTATTATAATTTCCTACACTCACACTACTTACCTAATTCTTAGTTTATTCTAAGCTTATTAAATAGCTGTTTGTACTACATAAGAGGGCACTTTGAAATTGAAATAACAGAAATATATTTGTAGTTTCAGAGATTACAGTAGTACTGCAGTAGTAAGAGCAGCATACTCTCTACGCGTAGTTCCGACAGGTATGCATAATTTTAGTCCTTATTATGTGTCTATGTGTATGGTGCTTATATCATTTTCAAAAGCTTTGTTCAGTTGCTATTACATCATGTGCTCTGGTTATTATTTCTAATGAGTCTTTTACAAACAATGATACAATCTTACAGCTTGCTTTCTATGTACTCTGAAAGCAAATCCTTGAAAATATATTGCTATTAGTAGACTCCCTACTTATTAATTAACCCCGGTATTTTGGTGAAGGATGAGCTTTCATAGAATTATCCTCCTGTATTACGTAAGTTTGCTGTATCCTTTTAAATCCCTAAAATGGAATGCAATTTCCGTTGGGTCCAGTAAAAGTTTTACCATTTTTAAGTCAAATGTCCAATTCCATCCCTTTGCCTTGTGTTGCTTTTCAATTACCTGCCATCAAAAACTTAAATGAGTCGTAATAGAAAAGGCTTTCGAGCCATGTAAATGACGCTACTCATCCCTAGCACTCTAGCACTAATAAGCAATAATAGTGACTGAAATGAGTAGGAGTGATAAAAGGCAGATGAAATTGAACAACAACTTCTATTTTCCGTCATTTGAGTTAAACTCGCTGGTAAATTTATGAGCGTGTAATGAAAAGTGAGTCGAAAAGTAGAAAATAAAGTAAATCTGACTGTAGCGAAGTTGATTTTAGTTAGAAGAACATAAAAGCTATTTTAGCTTATTTTCTCCAGCGACATGGACAAAAGCAGCATTTACTTATAATTGATGTTGTGATGTGACTTAAACATCAAAGGCGAGCTTATGGCTAATGCAATCTATAGACATTTATGTGAAGGTAGATTTCCTATTTAATTTCTCTCCCGATATTACTCTTTCACTTACAATCAGTCCTGGGCATCAGTTCACAGTTCGTCCTGCTCCTCATGCACACGGTAAAGTGCCTAATGCACTTTAGTGACTACATTAACCATCCGATCCCACTTCCACTACTACCCGTACTACCCACACATATAAAATATCCATAATATACACATTCTGGCGCATAGAAGCATCCGCACGTCAATTCTCCATGTGTAGCAACTACTTAAAACATGGCATGTACAAGTAATTTCGTTATAGCAGATCGCGTTATGTTATGAAAGACTGTCAGGAAAATTATTGGGCCTGGCCTTCTCCCACTCTCACTCTCACGAACTTTCATTCACTTTTAACACAAATGCCGGTAATATTGGGTTTCACACAATTAATACAATGACAGACAATAGCTCTGGTCTCCTTCTGCTTCCCAAATGCTTCACTTGCTTCGCCTTTCATTCCACTCCACCATTTTCAACCCTTCAACGAATCTAAATTATAAATAAACCTTGTCTCTCTGCGTGATCCTTCCTTTCATAAACCTGAACCTTGCCTTTTCACATGTAATATCTCTTTTTCCAAAAATTTGTCTACATACACAAATACAGCATTTTTCAATATAACAGGTAATCATTTGTTTAAGGTATGCTTGCGAACTCATTCTTTTTGAGCACAAGCAAATAATTATGCATTGGTAATGTTTAACTTGGCTAAGGTCGTAAAGGTATTAGTATTATAGTAAGTTAGCTCCGTTGGTAGTTGGTAGATTCACACATTCAGTTTGTCATTAATACATTGATTTCCAGCCTGCCTAGTTGACTTCCAGAATTTATGTATGAAACTACAAATACCTTCAGTTAAGTATTTAGGTATTCTCAAATGGGAATTAGAATTACATCCATAATGCTAATGAGCTTATGCAAAACACAGGAAATACAGTAATTGTACCTACCACAAAGTTTGGAATTGGCATGAATTACCTAGATATTAGTTTTCCATTTTCCAGTCTTTATATTTTAGCAATACCGTGAAACATGAATACAAAAGTAATACAAAAACACTAATACTACAACATGAGCAGAATGGGTATATAGGGTCGGTCGGGTACAAGGTCGGCAGCAACACATTCATAAATAGTCATCCCCAGTTATACCATAAAACACAGATTAAACATTATCCAAAAGACTTTTGACATTCTATGCTTAAATAGTATCATGTGATGTTAAAGAGCTAAAAGATTCACAGTTTACCATAACGGCTTGTTTAATATAAGTGTTACAGTATACGAGTACATTTACGTGTTTCTTGCAAATATTATTAGTAAATTAATATTGATGCGCTTTCACCACATTGATGCGCTTTCACCACTTAATTCTCTACCCAAATAAAAATCCTGTGATTTTATTAATGTTTGAAGGTACGTTCACATAACTTTGATGTGAGATGCTTTTATCGTTTCATGATGACAATGTACATTTTCACTTTGTGTCACACACGTCAGAAGACTTAGATAATATTAGTGTTAAATTGGATTTGTGCCTTGGAATCCAAAATTCACTCTGAGTCTAATTTGAAGTAACTAAGAACGAAGGCTGCGGATCCGAAGGAAGGAGCTTGAAAATAATGTCGTAGTCATTTTAGATCTTGCATGTTAATGATAATAAATATTGCTGGGGATTAGGAAACTCGTTATGTTCGGATTCTGTGTCACCCGAGCACAATGCGTATTAGGGATGAGCTTTATATTAAATTGCGACAACAGCCAGAAACCATTTTCTATGAGATAACATCAACCCATTGCAATTAAGAACATTGTAAAATACTGGACTTTATGAACAATGTACATACTAAAACTGCTACATTCCCTCGGCAGTACAATACAATGTGTGGGAGGTTGCAAAATCTGAGCCAAGTTTTTGGATGAACTCTCTTCCGTTCCAGGTCGTTTCCTACCCATTTATTTGTCTTTTTAAACCCTGTCAACTGAAATATGCTGTCGAAAGGCATTACAGTACATTTTTAAAGGTTTACCATAATATTAAGTACAAATATAGCTTTCTCTATCAATTTGTCTCTACCCGAAAATCGTAACTCGTGCAATAGAACCTTATCTTAGACTATTCCTTTTCCTTAGTAGTGATTTCAATTTTGCAAACTTGTTAGGAACTAGAAACTATTCTGTCCCGGATCTGTAGTCAAAA
>JABASD010002166.1:0-29588 GCA_019776165.1 Pogonognathellus flavescens
CAGACAAAATTTGCAGCCTTCCAGACGGCTCGAGCCCCCCCCATTACAAATTACTAGATACGCCTCTGATACCTACCTAGTTTATGATAATTGATTAAAATGAAAACTTACAACATTTATGCTAGAAATCCACCTGCGAAGGTTAAAGAAGGGTACTTTGATTTTTTCGCAGTAATCATTCATTACTACATTACCAAAGCCCTAGTAGCAGCGCTCCAGGCAATTTGTACCTCCGAGGAAGTTTACGATGATGATATTAATGAGATGAGGGTTGCTTGACAAATTCGTTATGGGGTTGCTTGAAACAATGAAGATCGAAGCGGAGCAAATGTTGTTCTGCATTTAAAGAATTAAAATGTACTGAATTTATTACAACCAACACATTTTTATTAATCACTCACATTTTCAATACGCCAAGATGTAACATAATAATATGCTTATAATATAGGTTAACTTTAGTGTGCCAGTAATAAAACCTATCAACCTGCTTACGTGAATAATTTCATAAATACAAAGAAATGAAAAGTTCCATGAGGTTCATGGATTAATTTATTAAAAAAAATTGAAAGGAAAATTATTATGAAAATACCTTTCGTACGTTGCATTGTTTGCTTAAAAATACTCATATCTCCAATATTTAATACTTTTTAATTTTAATAAAATGGGCATACATTGCATTTTAATGCCATTTGTGTATAATATCCGTACTATTATTTTCTCTTAAACATTTTCCCACAATAATACTTCCACCAGTGTTTATCACTGGTTCTGTAAACATTGAATTGAATAAATATATCTGCAATCTCAAGAAATGCATTTGCTGATTGTTTCAAGTTCTCATAGTAGTTCAAATCCCATGTTTGCTTTGAAGTAGACATTATTAATTCTAGTCATGACTTTATATGCCTACAGAGAGAGAAAGGGTAAATGCATCTCAAAAGAAAGTGAAACAACAACTTTCTCTTTTGTGCACTATAACTCAACCACTAAAGTTTTACAAAACCTCGAAAGTAAGAACAATGCAACGACTGTCTGTGAGTATACATATAATATACACAACATTTATACATATTTTATAACAGTAATAATAATAACCGTAGAGCGAGTCAATAGCCATAAGCTCATATACGGACACACACACTGTGTATAAGTATACACACAATTCTTACCAGCAATGGGTTTTAATGGAGTCATAAAAAGTGCTCTAAATCTGTCATCTATATACTTACCTACTACAAATAACTGTAAAAATCTAAAGCTTCCCGTGTTAAACACAAATCATATAGTACGAAGGCTGTATTGACTGTCAATATTTATTTGCTTGCATTAGTCACCATCAAAATACTACAAAGTTTAATATTATACAGATAATAAATGAATATACCAGAATTGGTGGATTCGGATGCTAAAAAGTTGTTCACACAGAAATAACTGAATACTTTCCAAGTTATGATAACTATGTTTATCTTTATTGCCAGCAGGATATGATAACAAGTTTTATTGTTGTGTTTTGTGTTGTTGCAATAATATTGGATGAGAAGCTCAATTAACAATAGCACTGCAGGTTAAGTATTGTTCAATAATAAAAAAGAATTCCTGAGGGCTAGTCGTAATGCAATAATATTTTGTCTCTGTTGTGCGAATGTGTGTATCTTGTAAGAAACAGAATGAAAGTAGAGAAAGTAGCAATAAGCAAGGAAATGATATTGCGGCAGAAGGACTACTCTACTAAACACTACTAGGAGCTTCCAGGAGGATGGAAGTATACGGGACTAAACTACATTGTAAAGGCGAGTACTGCACCTGTACTGTGCTACAGTACAAAATGTAGCAAAGTAACACTTATGCGACTACAATCTGCAATAATCATTACTCCCATATCTGTACACACCAAGATGAGATTCCTGTGCCTTGTAACTGTAACTTGTAGTGTCATGTCAGACAGACTTGGATATCGACCGCTGTTTCTTTACATTTCGGAGGAAGATTGCTGCACTCGGAGTTTTCACGATTCTTTACATGCATATTATGTAATACCAAGCGCACATCTTTGAATGCATCTTTAATATACATTTAGCATAAGTTCCCCATTCAAGCAACATACTAAATCCAGAGGAGATATTTATATTTATGAACTGTCTTGTGCCTAGGCAGCCCAGTCATTTCATATTCCGCTTCCGTCACATTCACTATTACAAGATTTGCTACATTATGATTACGAAAAAAATGAAATGCAATTTCTGATTTCAAATCAGTTGTTTCCCTTAAGATTTATTCGTTGCATATGGACTATGGACATTGTACACATTGTGTAGTACATGCCTAGATGCATCTCATGAAATATGGGATTGTGTATGGGCACATCACATGCATATGGTTAAAAAGAAATTGAGATTCAACCACAAATAATATCAGAGGACCAACAGGGAAAAGGTAGAAACAGATAAGATGAAAATAATATACTGCGGGCAGGTGCAGGTGCCGCATGCCTCTTCAAGGAGTACAGGTGAATAGGTGCTGAATAATAAATTGTTCTATTGCATTTCTTTGCTTTCTCAATCTTTTCTTTGATCTGTATACACAACACACTTGCTTTATGCTAGCAAAAACCGTATCTGTACTTCTGCACTCGAAGGACCAGATGAGGAACACCAGGAATTGAGTTGAGATTGAGTTGAGATTTGAGATCGGGAAATCTCAATTCCTAATCTAATCACGCGTATTGATATTAGCATACTATGATACGATATTGTCATTTTCAGGTGAGGAGATGAGATTAAGATTCTTCTGAGATGTATCAATCTAGAATTGTCGAAGTGTTATCAAATAAATCATTCGTATTCGCAAATACTCACCTAGAATTGATTTTTCGATGAATACGGGGTATAAAATAATTTTCTTTTTGTTCACAACTGCCTTACACCAAGCCAAAAATATTTGTCACTTTGAAAATAAAAATAATGCAATGTAAAAGTAGGAAAGTATCGAGAGAGAGAGATATATGTAACAGCGACTATTGCAATTCATACACATTTAAGAGTAGGAGAAAAGCTATCATATACTACTAATTACTCGGCCACATACGCATTCTACCCAGTCTGCCAGAGGCAGGTATTAATAAAACTTTCTGAACAAGCAATTAATTAATAGACTGTTTCGTCGTCTTAGAAAAACGTTGAATTCTTTCTGCGGCAGAAGAAAAAAGTTTACTAAGTTATTAGTGCCTACATAAATCAATTGCTAACTAAAAGAAATGTACAATATATAGTGGCATGCAGTTGCTTTAGGTATAATGAAAGTAATTTCACCAGTGAGCTCTGAGTTGAGAATAGAACACAATAAAATATGATTTAAGAAATCTCAAGCTTCTTAATAGTATTAACCAACATTTGTGTGCAATGGGAATCTCGCAATCAGGAAAATTATTAAACAATAACGTAGTTTTTATAATAATTTTTAACACAATCTTCCTTTTCATGAACAATTGACTCAAAAACTTTTACACTTTTCATATTTCATCTTTTATTTCAGTTTATAATCTTAATCAGTGACCAGGTTTTCAGAGACTGCTGTGTTCTAAGAGTTATAGTTTATACATATAATAAATGAGCGTTTAGTTGTAGAGATTTTGAATGATGAGACCACAATAGACGGTCTAGTAAAATTACATTATGGTACATACCTAGAATAATTCTGTCTTTCTGTCTGAGATCGTCTCAAGTTAGACGCGCGTTTGTCTTCGGCAGAATCCGCAATCTCAAAGCAACAAAATAACTGAATCTTCGAACGCATTATGTGCATATGGTTGTTATTAGAAAGATGTAATATTTTTCTACCTTGCTTTAACCTTTCTCTCAGGTGAGTTTAACGTGATACATAATAACAAGTCTCACCAATATGTCTCACCTGCGGGATATGGAACGCAGTTGTGGTTTTGAAATTATATTCTTCCACATTGGAGCGGTTTCCAAGTTTGTTATCATTATAATATAATCATAGTCTGAAGTATAGTTGTGCCCCGACTGTTAATTTTTTAGTTTATTCGTGATTTTCATGAAAAAGAAATACCTATGACTAAGATTAATATTTTATATGCATTATTTATTTTGTATTTTTTTCCTTTTTACCTTTGAATTGTAAAACTACTACTGCTACTACTACTACTGTAAACCTGTAAAAGTATGTAAACAAAGTTTGGATATACATTTAGCTGTAAATATGTATGAAATTTCGTAACAAAATTATGACTAAGTAATTTTTGTGAATGAATATTTCGTATTATGCGGTATGAACAAAGTAATGTACAATAACAATGTGGAATGCAAAAGCAAAACAAAAAAGTTCAACCTTTGTTCATTTAACAAAAAAGAGATTAATGATAACATTACTGTTTATATATGAAACCTTAATGATTGATGAATAATTGCATTTAATTGGTAACTATATTAATAAACTCAATATCTAACTGACTACATGGCTGTATGGACGATTGGATTTCGGGATAGAGTCCAAAGTGACTAAAACGACAAATTATCCCATTAAAAAATTATATAGCTCAATTTCCATTAACTTCGAAGTACTTGTGAACATTGCTGTGCACGATCGACAATTGTCGTTTTGTTCTGTACATGGCTTTCTTATAGATTATCGCCAAATCTCAATAGCCAACGCAGAGCTGAGAATTTGTGATGTTTAAATGAATCCGGAACACATGTACTAATTTTAATTGCTACATGTTACTACTAATTGTTTAATTGTGAAATTTAATAATATCAAATTGGATGAACTGCTGTACCTGTGATAAATAACAAAATAGCACTAAAATGCATTATATCTGACTAAAAGTGTAAATTCATGTCAAATGTTTTCATGAAAAAAACGTAATATGGGGAGGTTTCTTTTTCGGCTGGGCCTTTATTATAGGTAAGTGTGAGATTCAGATTATTCCTTTCCCACGAAGTAACAAACCCATAAGGAACAATCGAATACTGAATTTACCAAAGCGCAATTAGTTGTATATGAAGAGGCGAATTTTTAATCCAATGCTTGAATTACTCATTTACAAACTGCGATGAATGCTGAAAATACTCATAGTTTGCTATATTCGTGATTGTTAATATCATTCTCACTATCAATTCTTCATTCATGTATGGTAATTCTGTTTCTATTCATTTGCTTCAATTGGCAATTCAAACTGTGAACATTAAAATATCTGCTGCGTTCACAGTTTCTATAATCTATATACTTCTAATTCCTTCCCACTAGTCAGCATTTCAGTTATCAGTATCTTTATGTACAGAGTTTATTTCACTTTGCAAACGAAACATTTACACCTTATAATGAGCATCCTCAGTAAGGAGGATTACTTATAATTTATTTAGGTTACTAACTCGAAGATTTTTAGACTTTCTTTCTCTACAAGATTTTTAAAAGGCTTATAATTACGAATTATTAAGTATTTCTTATATGTTTTATTGGCATCTATCAACGCAAATATTCCATAGTCCATAATATGCATCATATTTGTTGGGATTCATATTTTCATCATGAAAAACAAATAAACGAATAATGAAGTTCATTACCAAAATGTTATATAACAAATATTGACCAATCACTTGGTTGTAAGGACATTTAAAGTTGCACAGCTCAAAAAGATAACTTATGTGTGTAATAAAGTAAATTAAGTTAGAAGATTCAAAGTGTGTAAGTGTAACATAATAACTATATATTGCTGTATCACTCAATGCATTCAATTCACAACACATCAAAAGAGCGCAAGAAACTTTTACATGCCACTACGAGAGTACAACTCACTTGATTTTACAGAGGTAGACTAATTATTTTTAATCACGCATCTATTCTGTGATAATAATTTAATATTAGCAGCTGCATCTTAGCCAAAACAGGGAAACATTATGTGACTACTGACCCAAAAACAATACTGAAAAATTCTTACCAACAAATAAATATATATTATATATATTATAGTATATATAAAGTATATAATATTATATATATTATATATGATATTCTACATATAGTATATATAGTGTATTTATATATAATATATATAGCATATTTTATATATAGTATATATATTATATTATTATTATGCATTCCGAGATAGCACAACATTTTTTATTATGAATCTGACGTTTGGTGAGGTTCAAACATCATGTCGTGCTTATAATAAATAGTATAAATGTGTATTACTGTACACAAGTAACGGGTGAAAATTTCTAGCCTTATTACCTTTTTCTCACAGAAAGAATTAATGTAAGGAATGAGTCATATAACTCTACAAATAAAACTACTATAGCACAATTTAGAAGAGCTAATAAGAGAAAAGGAAATTAATCACTACAGAAAACATTGATTTCGTTTCTGCTACGCACGTTGTACGACTGAGTAAACGGTTTCACGGGTACAATATAGAAAATGTCTTAAATTCTGTCGATATACAGAACCAAATGTTCGTCAAGGAATTTGAGCTCATAGACATTACATAACTACAACAATGTAAGGACAATCCAAGTCCATCATGGAAACCGGGGACAAAACATAATTTAACATTCTCAAGAGCAGTTGAATTAGGGCTACAAATATTTCTAAACATGCAGAGGGACATGAATACAATATATTAACAATTTTAACCTGTTTCCAGTAAATTAAACAACACGTAATAATATAACAATAATAATGGTTTGTGTAGGGTTTTTACGAGTGAGGAAGAAAACAGAGTACATGAGCTTACTTGTTGTGTGTCGTACAGCTTTATTGACCGTTATAGTTTTACCTGTAGCAGCTGAACCAAAATATAAATGCATGCCTGGTTTAATTAGCTTTGCTGTAATAATATTACATTGGGTCTTTCTATTGAGTTGGAAGAGTCAACTTCAATATTACATTGGGTTTAACTAAGATTAAGTTGGAAGATTCAACTTCATCTGTCAACAATGTAGAATGTGTCGTAAATGTACGATAAATTAACCAACTATAAATTGCCTTTGTCATACAAGTAAGCAGATTTTGTGCAGCATCAGATGTATTAAGAAACTGCGCTCCGGACAAAATAATACATAGTTCACTCAATCATGAAACCATAATGTAACAATAAATATTAAATCTATTACTGAACATATCGCTTACTTTGATTTGGGAGAAAAATTAACATTTGTTATACAACACAGTCATTACACTACTACAATAATCTAATTTATATAACTTATTTGAAGCCTATGACAACAAAAGTGAATACAAGGAAATATAAGTACAAACTATTTTACAGTTTATTTTATATCTAAAGAAAACACTTAGTCATTCTTGAGTCTTTATCATGTAGTAATTGTTTAATTAGTCCTAACTACCTATGCAAACATTTTATATTTATTGTTAATTTTACAAGTCCAGGTGTAGTATTCAATAACTTTGTGATTAATGGTTATTTCGTCCATTGTAACTGTACGAGAAATCTCTGCATACATCCATTCACTTCAGACATAACTCATTGTAGAAATGGGGTGGTGGTACGAAGTAAAGTTCTGAAACTTGTGGATAGCTGAACTATGTTAGGTTTGTCGATCGCTTACGTCATGATTTTTGAACTCACCGTCACTTTTTGAACGTAAATTTTCTTCCCGAGGCCTTGCTCCGCCAAAAATTGACGATGCTTGGCTAGTGCTAGCTAAAGCATTCATAGGGTCGGCTACCGATCTTGGAAGAAGTTTTAACTTCGGACGAGCAGCCAAATCCTCTGTAAAAATATAATAATATTTAGCTGCTATGATAATACCAACGGATGACAAAAATTAGCTGAATGAAAACAACATACCAGGGGTTGGATCCTTAAATTCTTCTGAGTTTCTTGATCGCTCAGAGTCCCGTCGAGGTCTTTGGGTAAATCCCCGAGTTTCTTCATATGGTCTCTGTTGAGGTCTGTCTGACGGATAACCTCCGCCTCCGTAGTTACTCCCACCCCCTCCCCTCCCTCCACTACCACGAGAAGAGTAACCTCCACGGTTATCCCCACCACCACCCCTCCCTCCTCGGTAGTTATTATAATTATACTGGTCGTCTTGAATTGGAGGTGCATTTTGGTACCCTCCACCAACCCCACCACCACCTCTATTATAACCTGCTCCACCTCCACCAACTTGGTTGTACATTTGGCCACCTCGGTTCATTCCTCCTCCACCTCTTCCTCCTCTATTTCTGTCAAAACCTCCCCTGTCTCCACCTCGGTCTCCTTTTCTGCCTTCTGCCACATCCACCTGCACAACACAAGAAAATTCACATATAATGCAATTCATTCTTTTTCCTGAAGTACCATAAACACTTATATATTTGCTAAAATTCACAATTTCCAAAGTAATACGAATTTAAATATTAAACACAACTAAATGGCATTGTTAATATTGGATCAGCCTCCCTATCTCAAATACAAAATACAAGTCCAATAGTATTAAATTATCAATTAATTGGCAAATGATGAAAACTTACGAGAAACAGTAGCTGAAAGACAAAGTTTAAAACAATTGTATTTTTTAAATGAAAGACAATTAGTTACCTTAATTGGTATTCCATCGATGATTGAACCATCATATCGCAAAGCCTTTTCAAGGGTGTCGCAATCATCGAATTCAACATAACAAAATCCTTTAAAGCGTTCCGTATCCTTGTCATACACTAGACGGATGGATCTTGCCTGAAATAAGCAACAAAAACATTTTTTCGTATGATTAAACGATTACTACGCCCTTACTGTATATACTACATATGAAACTGTAGTATTTTGCAAAAACCGGCATATAAAATTATTGGCACAGTAATTAACTGAATTGCCTACATATTGAGAAATGTTAGCTAGAAAATGCGGATGGAAAAGATTTACTTGGATTCAATCGATATTACAAAGGAAAAGTATTTAAGAAAGTGATGAATATTTAATAGGTATGGCAAAACATTGTCATAAAGTTGATGACTTTTGTCAACAACCATCACATAAGAATAGGAAGATGGAAGAATTGGTTGGAGTTATTGGTTTGAATTACGAAAATGCGTGATTAAATGAATTTGAAATTAATATTCTGGTACTCAAAGTAAAAAGTGCAATTTAAATGTAAAGCCGCTAAACAAGTACAGCAATGGCCAGACCTGAGCGGCATTCCGGTAGTCATTATAAGTTACCTTGAGGTCGCTAAATATTCTATCAATGTCGCCCTGGACTGTCCCACGGGGCAAGTTTCCAACATAAGCAACAAATGGGGGTTGACGTCCATCTCCTCGACCTCCGAAGTTGTTCTTATATCGATTTTGCTGCTGATAATCTCTGAAATAAAAAGGAAGAAGTGTGTTTGAGAGTTTATTGCGGGCATTAGTGCTTAACTACCGCCAGACACCACAGAAAACCTGCCGAATTGTCAATATTACAGCTGCGGGTTGGTGGTAATGAAGAATATTCAATCAGTTACACAACTAGAAATAAATGCACAGTTAGTTGTATAATTTTTTACCTTCCTGCCATTACGTATTTGATTTCTCGAAATATTTTGTCCCAGTGAAAAGGCCACAAAAATCGACTCTTTATGGTATCCTTATAAGAGTCGGTGCTGAACCACACACGCCGTGCAGAAGAGCACTGGTAGTAACTAAACACAGTAACACAGCCAAAGTATACCAGAGAATTGCTGCATATTATTCTTCGGAGTTAGTTGCCGAAAGAGAGGAGGTGCATTTACAACTTACTGAAGTTACATACAGAGAACTCACATAAGTCTAATATTCGACTTAGGATACAAACACACACAAAAAGGGACTTTAGCTTTTGCTGTTGGTCCTGGGCTACAAACTCACGCTCGTTCCTAGCAGTACGAGAATACGAGCTGGATTTCTTCAGTTCAATCTTCGTATGATACATTTAATGTTGCCTGCCATCACAAATTACAATGCGAAAGCGAACGACGGGTGACGAACAAGCCTACGAATCAGCTTATAGCTCTCAGACCCAGCAAAAATAATATCTTCAACTATGTCCCTACCGCTGAACGGGCAATACGGTTATAACTTGCGTGATAGTGAAATGCTGAAACCCTGTACTACACAATTCCTGTCTTACACACACCGTGTAGTGTGGATATGCTCTTTCTGGGTTATAGTCTTATCTGCTGCTCTGTTTGAAAAGCCTCCCGAATTTTATTTTTCTTTTATCCAAGATTACGCGGTGCGGCATCCCGTACATAGATGGAAGGAAGCTACTGGCCCGTTATCCGACAGAGGGTACATACGTAAACAAATAAAACTGTCTTAAGTTCCAGTCTGTCTCCCAATGCTCCAATTTTATATTTTCTCTTTCTCATCTTATTCACAAATAGGAATGTTATGCATACCTAACTTTGCCGTTTCTTACGTGCTTACATGCAATAGTATGTAAGCTTCGTCGTTATTACGTGCATGCATAGTTAAAAAGAAAGGAAATTCATCTTTACCGATTTGCATGAAATTTTTTCAGGGTTTCATCAACCACCTCATGAGCTGTAATATGTATAGCTCAATTAGAACTTATTTTCTAGTACAAACGTTGCTAAATAAAAATGACTTCCATACTCTAGTTCAGTCGGATGATGCAAAGGTAATTTCTGATATCTACAATTATTATGTTGATGCGTTTCAACTACATGCCTGGTTAAGGAACGATTAAAATTTAACGTAAACAATAACACTGCAAATTCACAGCTTCAATTTTTTTAAAATAAATTAAAATCTATAAGAATAATACATATCATGAACCTAACGCTATAATATGGCAGTTATTATTACTAGTTATCACAATTGAATTTTGTCACAATGCATTATGCTATATTTTCAGGACAACGCAAATATGTCAGTTGAAGAAACACAGAAATAAATTATAATTCTACTGGGAAAACGATAGTAAAATCACTTCCAGATCAAGATTGCATTTGAAAATTCATAAAGTAAAAAATGCAGATTTTAATTTTTTCATGCAAACACCATTTAGCGTACTCGAACTCGACCGATATTTTTACTTTAATTATATACAGATAAACTATGACTTTGACTCTAGCAATATTTAACTTTCCAATAGATTCTTCTCGGAACTCTTCTTTTGGGTTGATTTCGACAGAGGTGTCACACTATTAGCTATTATTATGCCATGCTGCTGCATTTATTTCATTCATTAATTAAGTGGCGTAAGCTACTTTATAAAAATGGTGTAAATAACCCGTTTAACTTACGCTACTTTATTAAAGCCGTTTTGAATGGCTTATTTTTTATTATATCTATTTTTTATTCGGTCAAAAATATTCTTAATCACAAGATTGACCATTTAATAACCTAAAAGCACACCCATTTATTTTAAAAATGTAGTTACTCGCATGATTTGGGGTTTTAACAGCCCAACAGAGCAAAAATGGACACCCTGCAAAAATGATTTCTAACAGTTTTGTTAAAAACAGCATTTTTACAACGAATTAACAACTATTGTTTATTTAGTTTTAACAATGATTGTGGCATCGTGGTACGCGGTACCTGGTTCTTTAGACATTATGTCAGACTACGACTATTGCAGAATGTACTAATATACAAAAAATTGGTTTTGGATTCAAATTATAAGATGAATTGTTGAACAGGATGGTAGAATGAGTTTACGAAACAAACATATCAGGCTACTGTATTTCCTATATTAAATAGGACGGTTTAGCCACATTCGAAATTTCGAAGGATCTACACCCGCGTAGAGACCACGGTTTAATTTGGACACACCGTTTATCAGTTATCATATCAGAAATAAATTCTTCAATTATATTAAGTATTATATTTATATCACACCCAATATTTATTTTTTTATCTTGGATTAGGCAATTTAATTTACTCGTCATATGTAGTTACCATGAAAATGTAAAACCAATACTTTCAATTTTCACTCGGTTTCCGAATAGAATACGAAGAAATGTCATATTTTTTCTGCCTTTTCCCCGGAGTGGTGAGACCCACGATTTATTAGCGAACCATGGTATATTTTAAATATTGGCCCTTTGCCCCCACGGTTTATTAGAGATCGACGGTATAATGTAATGTAGTATGAACTTATTAACTTTAATAAAAGGATAATATTACTTATTTTATTGTGCCGTAATTGCACCTAAAGAAAATGAACGCGATGAACGCACTATCCAGAATAATACTAATTAACTACATGCACCCCACAACCCCAATTGCTCAAAAAAACAATGTTTTACACTTTGTGATCCCCCAAATTTTTTGTGACCGTCCCAAATGGCAATCCTAGTTACGCGCCTGTTAACTAACAACAAAAAATAAGAAACAGAAGCTGGAGCCGAAGATGTTCTGGAGCAACCACCGACATTGAACTGTCAACTGTGTCCTGATAAAGTGAAACATTTTAGTTGCGTGTTGGTATGATTGCTCTATGCTCTTGCACACAAAATTCAACTGGAGCTCATACCCTGTGAATATTTGGTTTGCTATAAGTCAATTTTGAGAAAGTTTGAATGACCAAAAGAAGGTGGCTTCATTTTTAAGATTGTGGGGGGTAAAGGCGGTCATGTCATAACTTAACGATATGTGTATTTCTAAAGTATTGGAATACTAATTGTGTTTAGAAATTTTAGGCGCATGTAGCAGGTTTTTGAAATTCTGAAAAATCAAAAATGGAATATTTTGGGACTGGGATCAATGCACATAATATGTTATAAGTTATTATGGTGGTAATATTATTAAGCACTAACTTTTAATAACCGTGACCCGTCCTATTAGCCGATTTTCAGAAATGTTTTCAATAACCGATTAAATTTTTCTGAAAGTATCTGGAGTATACGTAATGAGGCATCTATAGGTTTTATAACAGTAATTACAAAATCAATCGTCTATAAATATAAACCGGTCAACCGGGTGTAATGAAACAGCGAAGCTTCTTAATATTTATAAAAAAATAATGAATCTTAAAGCGTGTTATGGAAATAGAATTATTTAATGTTTTTGTATTGTTTGACTGTTTACGCTTTTTTGAAAGCTTATGCATAATTTCAATTGACTTAATTTCGTATGAAAATTAACATTTGAATTGCTCACGCAAGCATTAATTTTACGAATCATTAATATATCTGTTACATCGAACAAATACTTGTACTTATGCAAAGACACACTGAATGGGTCAAAGGTCATGAAAGAGTTGACCGATTAACCCCATCTTCGAACTTAACCTCACATTAGACCTCATTATTATGTGTAGAAGAAGTCTTTAGCTCAAACCGTTCGGTTCTTCAGTTATCGTGGTGAAGGACAGACGGACAGCTTTTGCATTTCCATAAAACAACTTCGTTGTTTAATAAAACAACTTCGTTGTTTAATAACGGTTCTACGCCTATACAAAACTATGTTGAACTAGGTTGTGGAAGAGCTTGTTAATTATTCACGATCCTATAAGAGCACGTCAAGCACAGAAGTAGACAAAGCGAAAGAGAGTTTTATGGTTTACTTTTAGACGCCGTGGTTAATAGAACAGTACATGAGACAAAACTTTCATCCAAAACGACATTTCAGTTGTACTGGCATCTGCACATAGCTGACCTTCAGAGCTTCAAACATTCCAGGTAGTACAAGTCATAACTGATCCACATAAAAGTGAAGACTATACTATAGATAAATTATTCGTGTAATGCTCCACACGCCACACACACTTCAATCATTTCAAAAAGTTCTCTAACATAATTTGTTTTTAAATTCCATACCTAGTTTAATTCATAACTATTTAATTTAACTTCATAGCGAACGTGTAACATGTCAGAAATATTTTATAACCTATAAAAATGTGATGCCCATGTTAATTTTTTCTCTTTCTATTATTATTACCGAATTGAAAGAAAATATGCTACCGTAATCTGAATGTCTGAATCTGAACTCATAAAATATTACGTATCCCATATAGCTATATTAGAGAATCCGTCATTCGCAGTAAGAAAATGTTCTTTTTACCTTATGTCTATGAAAGACAATCAGAATTTTGTATTCACCTTTAGGAATTGTGCATCACCCCGGAAATCCTACTAGACCATTACCGGCATTACCACTACGACTACATCTCCTGCTATTAAGGTTAGGTACACCCGTCAGCTCGTTCTGGTGTGTTCATCTCGGTGTAGTAATTTTATTAATGTGACGACGAGACAAACAATTACATGATATGGTGAAAATTCGTGAAGTAATTTGCAGATTTGCGTCCAACGAAGCGATGTAGAAAATAATCGATTATTAGTTCACATGAGTGACATTTCCACTAATATCTAGAAAGAAAAGCACCTAATGAGAGACAGGGAGACAACTTCACATGAAATATTTGTTTCACTATGCGTTTTCCTGTTTTCCTGCCATAACATACATGATAACAATATTAGACTTCTCCAGAAGTGTCTCACCCGCAAGAACTACAACCGAAACTACAACTGGATCATGGAAGTGTGCGAAAAGACTTGATAATTCCTTTCACCTTGCTTTCTCTACGTCCCATTTTGTTCGCATCTGTAGGTAAACCCGAAAGTAGTTTTCTACTTACTATACTACAGGCACTAAATGTCCTATCATCAGAAAACTACGGACAGAGAGGTAGTAAAACACATCATTCTCTGAGTATGTAATTATTTCTCATATAAAATCCACGGTGCTCCAAGTTGAGATAGTTGAGGACAGTTTAAGTACTCGCTTTCAAATCTGCTGAAATGATGATTTGAGATGAAATGCTTTGTCATTCATTGGGCATAGAGAGAAAGACAATTTCATCTCTCCCGTAGTCGTCGTCGTAGGAGAGTTCGAGATAAATTCCATAATAAAGATTGGAGTATAATGAGTCCAAGGTGAAGAGGAAACTGGTGAACAGTCGAGCAGCTGTTTGTTGTCCTTATTACACTTCTCCGTTGCGTCTGCGTCCCCCCGCTTCTTGTCGTGTATTTTGGCACAATCCCCGCTTCGCTACTACTCTTCTACTACTTTAGCTGGAGATACTGCTGGAGAACTGCTGTCTGGAACTGGGTTGGCAGTTGGGTCGGCCTGTTCTATTCTGTTTCCCTGTACATTTGGTTGGAGAACACAACTGGATAGATATGGATTCCCCATTTAGCTTGAATTTCCACAGCTAACCACAAGGCAAAATTTGACCATATTATCAGCAGGGCTGCAGCAGTATAGACTGCACAGACACATAAAACAGATCCGTTCAGTCACAGCAGAAATCCACGATAAGCTGTAATGCAATATTTGTATTAAAAACTTCTCTCGTGTTATTCCCATTCCCCCACCTCCACTACTTCTATTACTATAATACGCCAGCTAGGTACTACTACTACTACGATATTACTACTACTACTACGATATTCCGAGTACTCTTCTTCCCGATATGAAATTCTCATTCTGTTTTCCCTTTCGTCTCCAGTAATTGCAATTCGCGAATACTCTTTTACTTCTACGTTTATTATTTAAACATATAGCCGTTGCTCTCCTCAATAATTTAACCACGCACAACATATACATACTGAGAAACCGGGAGTAATAATAATATTTTATCATCATCATCGTTCCTTACTTACTAATACTACAGCACTATTCAAATTACTACAACTACCTGGTTCTAGATAAAAACTACCAGGCACTTGGTAGAGAGGGAAGGTATATTATACTTTTACTTTATATAGACGACGCCACGGATTCCGTGAATCCTTGTACCTTTTTTATTTATCAAATAATTCTTATGCAACTAGTGCAGTTAAACGAAAATATCTTATAATAATAATTAGTTTGACCAAAAAGTAATTAAGATTGTATTAATTTAATTAATGATTATTTATCTAAATCAAAGAAGTGTTAAGAATCTGAAATTAAGTTGATTCTTCAAATTGCATACAACACATCCAGGCAGGACAGGACATATAAGACATTTTATTTTTAGGAGAACAGATATATATTTCATTTCGAAGTTACGAAGATTTATCTTTAGATTTGACTGCGCAGGTGCAAATACTGGTTTATCGGGTTCGTCTATAATAACTACGACTCGTTCATATTATAATCATAGCAATAAATACATCGAATAATTTTTACACTATTATTTACACTTTCCTCGTGTCGATATCATTTTCCTCTTCATTCACCAGTCAGTCAGTTAGTTTCACTTTACCTGTGTTCATTGTGCGGTGGTCCTATCGATTTCTGAGCTGCATCTGTTGCTCATCTTTGTACAGATCCACTCACCTTGAACGGGATTTGAGTACATAGTACCTACCGACTAAACTACAACCAATGTTGGAGTATAATAGTCAATCAGTAAAACAGTTTTACTAGCAGTATACTTTCAGTATCGTCCTCGTTCGTTCGTCGTCCTTTGCTGTAGCTTCTTAAAAATAATACTAGCCTTGTCAATAGTTAACTTAATTAAAACCGTTATTATAATGTACCTGTCACGAGTGTTCTGCCGTACTGCCTTACTCGTCTAGAAACAAATCTGCTTTCATCTGCATTTTCAATATACTCCACCACTTCAATATACAACTATCTTCAGAAGCATCGCTCTGGTAAAACAATGATGTAAATTGATACTGCACTTGTACGTTTACGTGAGCATATTTTCTTACCTTATTGCGAAATGCCTCAATCAATCTGGTACGTTCTTATCAAATCATCTTTATTTTAGGTAAATTAAAAACACGTGCTGTATCATTATCACTACAAACATATTCAATGCTGTAAATATATAACTATAATATTGTGCTATAGATATTTCCCTTTTTGTAATTTTTTCGTGTTTTTTTTATAACTGACACGTATTATATTCTTTATATTGTCTCTTCAAGTCTTTTAAGTATTGTGCTTGAAACTTGAGCTGTACGAAGATATTTAATACAGCTATCATATTATTTTATTATAGTCATGAATTATCACATCATTACAATACATTGACGTTCTATTGCAGTAGTGTTGCTACAAAAAACCTGTAATTATATGGTTCATTATTTATTTTCTTCTCTATTTTTGTGGTGATGGTGATGTAGTAGATAGGTTTTCATTCATAGGAATCGGAGGCAAAAAATCGGATATGTCTCCGAAATAGGGCAGAAATATCAAGTTATTATTTCTTTTTAATCGTTAAAAAAATATTGCGGGTTTTGCGAGTGTGTTCTTGCCATGTCATAACTTTTTGTACCAAGTCGATCTTACTAATGTTCCTTTCCATAGCATTGTGGTAATGAAATTGTTATTTGAGTTAATTGAATAGTCGTATTGGAACTCGCTTCACACTTCATACTGATTATTTCTAAATACGTCAGTTACTAATACAATTCCAGTACTATAAGAAAACATTGGAAACGAAGCGAATTTCATATCGCACTTTATGTATTCCTTATTGTATTTTTTGCTGCGCTGTAAAGTTGTTAAAACATCATTAATTTTAACTATCCATGTACTGTATATATAATGTACTTTTCATTAAATGCCTAATATCCACCATAGCATATCTGTTTTTCCATGTAATCAATTCATATAGTTTTGCGTGCTGAATATTGTTGAGGTTGATGAATTCTGTGTAGAAAGGCTGAGATGTGGTTGCTGCAAATTGAGATTGAGGCTTATAGACCGAAACTGTACAAATGCCTATTGTGATCTCTGTCATTGTATATACTTTAGGTTCGTACTAGTTGATAGATTGCCGTTTTTGTTTTTTGTTCTTTTTTGTTCTACCTATCACTGTCAAACAAGACATCCACACTATGTCCCTGAAGCAATTCATGTACGCAGACTTGTAAAGGATCGATTGGCATGTTTTTATATTCTCGTATTTCTTTTCATGTTTTAAACAACAAGTTCTCTTTCACTAACTGAAGGGGTATCCTGTGTCTATTATTGCTAAACAATCTCCATTAAAACGGTACTTACTTTCTCTTGTCCACTCTACAATAACAGTGTGTGGGAAGAGAGTTTCAAATGTCAAAGGCATTTTGCAACTTGAACTACAAACTTTAGATTAGAACATCCAGATCGGTATGTCATACAGTTCCATTTGAAAGTGAGGAGAGTAAAGACGTAATTAAAAGTACAATTTTACAGTCTCACTCTTCCCCAGTTTTATACCTGGAAAAAATAAAAACTGTTACTGTTTGACTATATACATTTCCCTTAGTTATTTATAGTTCCTATAAAAATGGCATATAAAACCAAACAGACTGTATTTAATGTCCATGCGTGTGGACAAAACGTCGCGATAGTAATGCTAGGTGAAATTTTATTGACAAACAAAATTATTAATGAAGAACTATTATTTTCAGTGTCTACAACAGGAAGTATCATGCTGGCATGAGATGCTATTAGAGAACGGGCTGGTTTCAAACGCACTCTCACAACGGCATTCAACGAAATTCTCATTGATAAGTAATCTACCCGTGAAGCTGAGCATAGATCAACCGTATTTCACCATGGGGTCTGCATATCCAGGTTGGTGCATTATAACACTATTAAATTTATTCACACAATTATTCAATGACACCCACATCGCAAAACACAAAAGAAGTCAATTATAAGTAGCATTGGTGTAAGTATTAAGTATTAGTCTTTTCATTCAGTAACTACACTGCATTGTGTAAAGATTGAAGTAGTTTGAAACTTTAAATGGCCCTTTTGATCCTAATGTCAATGGCAAATAATGTCATCGCCTCTTCTTCCTCGAAACTACATATTATAGTTAGAAATAGTATGCTTATGGAGTACATAATTGTAGTAATTCATTTAAGCATGGAACAAAAAGTACAAGTGATATAATAGAGTATCTGATGCTTTTCATCATTTTAATAATAATAATAATAATAATAAACAGCGGAAATAAAATTCTGGAATTTCATAACATGACATATTGCAGTAAGGGAGTTGCTCACAATAAGTCTAAAGACGAGGAGAATCGTTTGTTGTAGAAAGCATTATCCATAATCCGTGTAAACCAATGGCAATAAGGGCATCTATAGTGAACTAAAAGATCAAACCTTTTGCTTTCTGTAATTACTTTACAAGAACAAGATAATGTCATTACTTTCGCTAATGTTTTTTCTGACCTTTCGAGGTTTGACAAGTGAGACATAGTAGACATGTCATGGATTGGGCCATTTAGAAATTGTCGTTCCTCGCATCTCTTTAATGCATCCTGTCAAGGTTCCTTACTCTGAGATCAGAGGTGAGCAGAAAGGTGACTTCCATCTTGACTTTAAAGGGCAATCAATTGACGCATTTAGTGATAATAGAAAAAGACGTTACTAATAGCAAAGTCTTGTTGTATTATTTGTTCACCTGTTAACCTACTTACCGTGTTAGTTGGAATCGCCCAGACTCTTTAGAGTATGCGTTACATATACATGCGTCTGTAGTAAACATTGCCGCACGTAATTATTGGGAAATAAAGCTGAAAGAAATTCTAATAAATGACCTGCTTTCTCAGAAGTCTAAATCGAACGTCACTTATCCATTTATAGTTAGACATGCATGAAATTGACGCAATAGCGCTCATTATCCTAGTAACTTTCTCCGATTCATGAGAAAACATCATTTCATTCAACTTATGGGTTTTATACATATCAACTTTTATTCCTTACAGATAAATCTCATAAAGAGAAAATGATTCGAAGTGTGAAGAAAGAGGTAAGTATACTTTGCAATTTACGTAGTTTACATTTCTATGCCTTTAAAACACGGAAATATAGTTCGAATGTAATTTTATGTGAGGTACAACCAGACAAAACCATTTAAATACGCAACATGCACACTTCTTACGCTCTTAATTGTATGTAATCGTAGTAATCATTTTCCTTCAAGCATCAGGAATCACTTTCATCATTCACTCACTCAGTCAACGCATATTACTTTTCAAGTGCACAATTTACATTTCTCTATGCCTTTTAACAAGTTTAAAACACGGAAATAGTTCGAATGTAATTTTATGTGGGGTACAACCAGACAAATCCATTTAAATACGCAGTATGCACACTTCTTACGCATCTAATTGTATGTAATCGTAGTAATCATTTTCCTTCAAGCATCAGTAATTACTTTCATCACTCAGTCATCACGTATTATTTTTCAAGTGCACTATAAACTCAACCTTGCTATTTGCATACTGTTGCTAATAATAACAACCACCCACAATAACACTTCAATTGCTTTCCCTTTCACTTTTTTCCTAAGTCTTCTTTTTCGCTTTTAAATTCTTTTTCCATCGTTTGTGCTACCACGTTAAGTGGCTTCGTATGTAAAGCAAAGCAAACAACAAAACTGAAAACGATAAACTGAAAATAGTAGGTTGCAAATGCAAATAAAGTCCTATCAATTCGCCCCTAAAAATCATTTTGGACAATTCTAATACCTAACTTTGTAAAATGGCATTGCGTTGCTATATTAAAGCATCCTTATAAGTAGGTGACTAGTAGTAATTATAGTAATTCTCTTAATACTCCAAGAGACATCGTCATAATAATATTATGGTAGTTAACATAACAGTAATAAGTTTCTAAATAATTTTTGGCTCATTGCCAGTGATAGTATGATAGTATGGAACAGCAAAGATGAGAATGAGAGTAGATCTTGAGAATCTCACTTGTGCTAAAAAAACATCGTAACAATTGTAACTATAAAGACATGGTGAATGCTACTAGCTACATTTGTAGGAAAATTATTTGGAATACGATAGTCTCCAAATGTCTATGCTATTATTATGAACTAGACCTTGACTTAATTTTAAGCTTTCCTTTTGTACAACGGTAAAACCGCTAAAATAACCTTCATGCTTCAGTTCCAATGTACGACCAATTGATTTTTAGTGCTAATATTGCATGTATTAATAATAATTGACTAGATTCATTATATACCCAACAGCAATTTAATTACAAATATCGCTGGTTGTATCATTAGCGAAAGAGTTAATTAAAATGTTATTGTTGTGTCGTTTTGTTTGTTACATGGAATAAATCGTTGATATTATGACCAAAAGAGAATCATCAAAGCAAGTAGTTTTCATCAAAATCAATGATTCTCATAGTGCTCAGGGTTATTGGGAAACTCGACAAAGTTACTAGGTATTGATTACACTTTCATGCAAAACTGAACAAATTCATTTTATGTTAGGAAAAGTAAATGTCATGGCACATACTACATACTAAGTCTAATGAAAAGAAGAAGGACTGAAGTTGCAATTTACAATGCACTATAAGAACCCGAGGATGCAAATATAATAAGTCACTTTACAAAAGCGAAAGCTTTATTGAATTTCTGTGTAGAGTGAAGCCAAGCGTTATTTAGACAATAAATAGTTTCATGATGCATGATGTTTGCAGTGGACAAAATGTAATAGAAAATTGTGAAAACGTATGATAATGATGCTGTCGCTGTCATGCCTTTCAATGAAGATTCGTATAATAATTTAGCTAAAGAAGTAATGAATTAATGAATCATTTTGGGAACAATAGCAGAGAAGTGTTCACAAATCATAAAAACAAAGCTGTTTCCTACAGTATTACGCAGTTTCCTACAGAATCAAAAGCATATTGTTATTAGCATTCCTATTAATAAAATTAAAAAGTAATTAGCTAATAGCATAGTGTGACATATGTAATCAAAACTTTATCACAACAGTTAAAGTAAATTCCATTAGTCTGAAATTAAATCCATTTTTCATCTCTTGACAGGTGAAGCAAATCATGGAAGAGGCTGTGACGAAAAAGTTTGTTCATGAAGACAGTGCAAGTATTACTTCCCTCTGCTGTAAGATCTAAATCGTCCTAAGGATTTTGCATTGATTAAGATATGCTATCTTATATAATTTTCTGAAATGTTAAACTTTCCAGCTGCTGTCGAAGGTTGTGTATCTCATGGATTGAAGAGAAGAGCATTAGGTTTATTTAAAAGCAGTTCTACAGCAGCTCTTCTGCACAAAGTCGCCAAAAGTTTTCAACCTGCAGCTCACATTGTTCAACTTGTGGCAGAAGTTGAGAACTGTGACCCAAATAAGTAATCAACTTTTTTGGCATTTAATAACCTTATGTGCTATGTACGATGCATATCATGGTGAAAAGTTTACTGAATGGTACTGTTATGTTATGCTCATGAATTTTCTTAAATCTTGCTGCTGGGCTGTAGACGATCCTCGTCTGGAAGTGAAAGTGCAAGTAAAATTATTCCCGCTGCAAAAACTCCATTGCAAAAGAAAAACTCAGCACAGACCGCAAAGTTTTTGTGGATACGAATTGCTCTCATAGAAAAACAACTTGCCAAAATAATTGACTACATAGTACAGAATAGCAGGTGATGCAAACACAAACATACACAGTAATCGTAGCATGAAATATTCGATTTCACACTTTATTTAATTAGAGATACATGAAGTTGTTGCCCCAAGAGTGATAATCAATAATGTTTTTTGAATTGTCTCATGTTTCAGCAAATATTACGAAAAAGATGCTTTGGTTGCTGACGCAGATTATGGATCGATTCTGAGTTCACTGTTAGGTTAGTTAGAAATCCTTTCTCCATTAACATGTAATATAATCGTATGGTGTTCATCGAGGAGCACACCTCCGTCGCTCACATTCACAATGATATACGTAAGTAGGTATATCAAATTTTATTCTTCTTCTATGTTAAACACAGTTGGTCCCTGCGCTTTGGACTTTTCCAAGCTTAGAACTGGTGAACATCTTTGGACAGATCCACCTGCGGATGAATTGGTACAGCGACATCGCATATCATCAGGACATTTTCCACCTCCGGCTTCTCCTCCTACTTTCAAAAGACCTGCTTTGCACGTATGCTGAAAACTTTTTCTGCATTGTTATTACAATACTTATGCATTGCAGTTTCGGTAACAAACTTTGCTCCTAACTTAATTTACTATCTTCTGTAACAGTATAAAGGCAGTACGGGATTCAGCAATTCTGATGACAATCAAAGGTCGAAAGATTACGTGGAATCTCTGCACCAAAATAACAAGTCTACTTTACTTTACGGAAAAAACAACGTCCTGGTATACCTGGTAAGTTCTGCGAAAAAAATGTTTTGCAGATGGAAAATTTTAATGACAACATTGTTAAACTTCTGAATACATAAAAGTAAGAAAACATGAAAGTATGCGACAGCACGGAAAGCCCAAAGATATATACATTTTACATTGTACAAAAAACTTGTCCGATGCTTTTTTTGAAAATATAATTACATGTTACATATTAGAATGGTACATATAATGACAAATAATGTTACATGAGACTTTTTAATGTAAATAATAGCTGAAAAATAATTATTATGGCCACGGTGCAAATGATACATTGTTTTGGCTAAACTAGTGTTTCCTCTATGGAATTGTAACATACGAACGACAAACAGCCTTTTCCTTAGAAGTCGCATTTATTATCTGCACCTTGCTCTGTGAACGTTAAAGTTTATGCAAACCTTCATGAATTACATTTTCGTCATCGTTTAGCATTTGTTACAATGATTTTATACGACTTGAGATGTACTGTGAAATGAATGAAATATTTGTAATGAATTACAGAAGGATGTTAATGAGCCTTTGGCAGGCTACTTGAGTCTTCATCAATGTGGAGAGTTTTTAAATTTGAAGTGGACTCCGAATCAGTTGATGAATGGCTGTAATTATGATTCTACAGCTTATGATAAAAGGTATAATATTCCATAATGGTTTACCTTTACATTTCTAATTAATTGATTTCGCTTTCTTATTGGATGTTAATTCTTAATAGGAGTTGTTGTTTTGTAATTACTAATGCAGTGTGACATTACTTTTACCTTAGTATCTATTGGGAGCATGCCCTGAATGTAACGGTTCATGAAACGGTGTATGTGCACTGTCACCAAGGTCGAGACAGTGATTGGATTGTTTTGGTGGGACAAGATGGTGTACAACGTCCTCCAATTCACTTCCCTAGAGGAGGTCACCTCTTAGCTTTTCTCTCCTGTCTGGAAAATGGATTGCTGCCAAACGGTGTATTAGACCCGCCTCTCTGGTCGCAGAGAGGAAAAGGTAAAATGATTATTTGTTTGCCTTGTAGACTTAAACAGTTTTATAATTACGATGATCTAGATTACTTTACTGGAGTAGGAAAAGTGTTTCCTAAGCTCAAAAGAAAAGGAAGTCGTTTTTACACACCTGCTGGCGCCGTGGGCAGTAATACAAATGATGAAAACGCACCTGAAGAACTTTGCAACGAGCAAAATACTTCCGATTTTGTCTTCCGAATCGTATATCCTAATTTCATTCGGTCATATCCTCAGGGTAAGCTACAATGTACCTTCTAGTTTCAGTTTCAAAGTTTTACTCATCACTCATTGACGACTCCCTCGAGGCAAAACAATGCAAAAGCTTTCATTCAATGTAAACATGAGACGTCCCTTTATCCACTACCGAGAGTTTGAGCCTTTCCCAATCCCACCTGTCGTCAATTGCATGTTAGCACAGTTTCTAATAACGTTGCATCACATTCTGTATTAATAATTGCAATAGTGGAGGAAATGCTTGATCCGATATGGAAATCATCCGCTCCACCTGTAACTCCGAGATCTACTCCTTTACATTCGGTTTCAACTACTTCATCTACATCTTCATCGAAGAGTTTAGATCAACAACCATCAATTCAAGAACCAGGGTACGTTAAGAACTCTGCGTTACATAAAATGTTTATATGGATTTATTATTTATACAAAATTTAGATACTTATAAAATGCACGATTATAATTAGTTGATATACACATAGTTCTTTTGCTTTTTCTTGCTATATTTGAGACTTTATTTATACTTTCTGCATATATACTGTATATACTATATCGTGTTACTATATGGTTACATACTCGGGTGGCGATTCGGGTTAACTTACGTTAGAAGTCGGACAAGGAATATGCTCGAGACTTTAATGTAATGTACAATGTACTTGCTAATTACATTCGAAACTGATTTTATGGATTTGATTGTTGTAATTTCACTAGAGAGCCCATACATGTGGTATGCCAAACCATGAAAAAACAAATTATATCCCGTGCATTCTACGGATGGCTGGCCCATTGTCGACACTTGCGAACAGTTAGAACTCATTTGGTTGGGCTCGTCAGACAAGATATTGTGTCCCCAGACATACCGACAGGTACATATGAACTTTTATCTGTATCTTCACAATTACCCACTTTCGTTGGTCCTATTAAAAATTGTGGATAATTTAGTATTGGTGACAATGATATCCAATTTGGCGGTAGCGTATTATGAGTTAAAATATCTCTAGTTTCAAAAGACTCGATATTCAGGATTCAAATTAATTAGAAAAAATTTAGGGCATACTACAATTTAACAAATTAGAAATGACTAAATTATGCTTTCCATTAGTGTTAAAAAATGTTAACTGATTGTATAATTAACTTACAATTAGTTTAATCAACTATAGTACCTTTTGAACTTACCAGTATCTCAGAAATAATGAAATATAATTCTTTTTCAAATAAGGGTAAATGTGCAAGTCATGTTAAATTAGTGTTGGAAATTTGGATTCTATAACTTTTTGTAAAAATAATTGGTTTGCCAGTTTGACAATTTTATGTACTCTATTTCTTCAGAAACGGCCGGTGGATTGACTGAACTAAGATGGCAACAAATGCAAGAAAATGGTAATGTGGATATGAAAGAATTGTACAGACTTGTATATTTTGGAGGAATGGCTCACTCACTTAGAAAGAAGTTATGGCCCATAATGTTGTCGGGGAAAGTGGAGGGTGACAACGTAGATGAGTTAAGAAGAGAATTCGAAGATAAAATGTCTGAGTGGCTCGCAGTGGAGGCTATTGTGAGACAAAAAGATCGAGAAACAATGGCAGCAAATCTTGCAAAGTTGTCTTCCGAAGGAGTTTATGGAGAGATGCAACCGACACCAAGAATTCTTCAAACTCATGGAAGCAATGAGGTTGAACGGCATTTTTTATTTCTGATAACTTTCACTAAAATCTCTGCAAATTATACATACTGTTTAGAATAATTAAAAACAGAAGGGAATGTTGGCAAAATTAGGTTTTCATTTTCATATTCAGAATATCTTTCAATTAAAATTTCTTTTTCAGGTATTTGAAGAGAATGTAAGCATCGGATCTTCCTCTCCAGCTCATGAGTCAGAAAAGAAAAGCGATGGTGATGACGGTGGAATAAAAGAAAATCAGGTTGAAAAAAACACAGAGACTCCAGCAGCTAAAAAATCAGTTTCTGGTGTTGAAGGTGATGGACAAACAAAAGAAATATCTTCCGATGTAACAAAGGATAAATTAGTGGAGAAAAATGAAAAAGCGAAAACTTGTGACCAAGATTCATCGAAAGACGCAAAAGAGAGTGACAAAAAGGAAAACAAGTGCAAGAAAATTAGAGAAGATAATAATGGAAACAGAGAAGAAGATGAAGAAACTTCTGGGGCTGCAGGTGATGATGATGCTATAAATAAAGATGGTGACGATGATGACGATGATTCAAGTGAATCTAGTGACAACTCCAGAATATCTTCGCGAGGAGGTATCTATTCCAATGAGATATTAGAGTCATTCGGGTTAAATCTTCATCGCATCGACAAAGATGTCAAGCGTTGTGATAGAAATTATTGGTACTTTACTGAAGATAATTTGGAAAAGTTAAGAAACGTAATGTGCACGTAAGTTAATGACTTCATACGTTTACATTATTTTTAGCAACTTGGAATTACCCATGAGAATTTTTGAAGTCCGACTTTCTTTGCAAATGTAGATATGTTTGGGAGCATATGGAAATGGGATATGTCCAAGGAATGTGTGACCTAGCTGCACCCTTACTTGTTATTTTGGACGATGAAGCGTTAGCATATGGATGTTTTCGGAATCTCATGGAAAGAATGTCTGCAAACTTTCCAAGTGGTGGAGGTGCCATGGACGCTCACTTTTCAAATATGCGGTCGTTGTTGCAAGTCTTAGATCATGATCTATTTGCATTAATTCGACAGAATGGCGATTATACCCACTTCTATTTTTGTTACCGTTGGTTTTTGTTGGATTTCAAAAGAGGTAAATGCTATGAATTTTTTTTAAATTTTATTCCCATACTTTGTCATTTTGCAGTATAAATTCAGATAGCGAATTTTAATGCTTACAGAATTCTGTTATGATGACGTGTTTTTGGTGTGGGAAACAATCTGGGCTGCCCGGTATGTTGCATCTTCCGATTACGTACTATTCCTTGCTCTATCGCTCCTTAACTACTACAGAGACATAATACTTGCCAATTCAATGGACTTCACGGATATAATAAAATTCTTTAATGGTAAATGGTGCAGCATATGAAAATATATATTATTAATTGCTTTTTCAATAATTTAATAATAATATTTATTTTCCATTTGTTTTGTAGAAATGGCTGAACGACATGATGCCAAAGTTATACTCCAGATAGCCCGTTCTCTTGTTTTGCAGTTGCAAACGTTGATAGAAAACAAGTAGTACTATATATCGAGAGAAAACGGAAACCATAATTAATGTTCAATATCCCGTCAGTAAACATGATGAATTACCCAGTTATAGTAATTCTCTCTATACGAATATAAAGTCATTGTTATTAAACCTATCTATATTATACTGAATGATGATTATGATGATGAAATCGATTAGTCAATACGTATATACCTACTAAATATAAATTAAAATTGACATAAGTAATACAACCTATCAACATGAGAAACATTTTTAATAGCTTCTGGTAAGGGTGTGCAGTTATTTTTCACTAGATGGTAAGACTATAAATTGCTGGTCAATAATCTAATGTGTTATGTATTTAATTATTAGTTTAAAATTTTATTTTAAACTAATATTAATTATGTTTACTGTGTACGTCAACTTTGTGGTTTTGCAGAACGGTAATGATTCTTATTGATTATGCAATACGTGCTTCCTATTAAAACATCATTTCATCCATATAGTATATATATAAAATCTTATGAGTTAATTACTAATAATATGGTTGTGAAGTTGTTGTATGAAAGAATTAAATGTTTAGATAGGTTGTGTATAAATCTCATCCATTGCGAATATGTTATATAGCTTCAGTCATTGTCCCCCTGCTATTATAGCAATATCAAAAAGATTGTATAAAAGAAGAAAAAGTTGACATTATCTTCCAGAAAATAATATTTGAGGGTTTGAAAATACTATATATAGATACTGTTGATAATCTGATGTGTAGTAGATATGAAGTTCTAAAATAGTAGTTATAGTATAATTAGTAGTGTAGTGGGTGTTTAAGAAATGCATATCCATTTTGCAGTAAAAACTATATCTTCTCAGCTCAGCCCTAGTCCATGTATTGATAGGGCCTGTTTATGTAAATTCGCATAGCAGTAAGTTGTTAATTCTCAACAAATATATTTACTTATTTAATGATAATCGGTAGTAATCTGCGTGAGTCAGATTTTAGAACATTTAATGTCATATAAATCAGGCAGATATTAAAATGTCAGTTGACTATGTCATAGCGAAATTACTGAGGGTATGTTTAATCTTATGTTTCAATACCGTTCATGATATTTCAGTGGCGTACTCATCAATTTCTTAATAAATGGTCAAACAGTAAAGTTTGATTTCATGTCAGGAAACACCAATAGATGAAAATTTTAAGAGATTACTTAAAGAATTTTATCTAAGATTACTGAGGAACATAATCCGGTACATAAGCACTAAGTACCTGATTTTGGGATTACTTTTTTGCAACCATTTTTGTTTTATTTCCTTGTTTAAGTCAATTTAATGTGTTTGTGATGGAAGAATGTTTGAAATTTTGTGCATTTCATTCTTCTACAAAATTAACTAAATACTTCCGCAAATAAACTTTTAGTTCCACATGTGTAAAAAACAGTCTTTTTTCTTTTACTTCTCCGTTTTATAACCCCACTAAACCAGCATTGAAAATGAAATGTTTGGACTAAAACTCAAAAAAATTTAAATTAAAAAGCATTAAAATTTTGAGATGCATGTTATTCATCGAAATGTTGTGTTTTTAATGAAATCTTTATGATTGTTTTACAATGCTGTATTACTTTTGTAACGATTTGTTCAACAAAACAGTTAAAATCGTCAGCATGAATACTTGTAAAAACTTTGTTAGATTTTTGAAGTAGTATATAACATTACTTTTGAATATTATACTTGATACTTGTACTCATTCAGATTATATGTAGTGATTTAAATATGCATCATAGTGATCATAGCATAATATAATATCTTTTAATATTATGACTTTAGTATTTCATTTATGGTGGTAGTCAGAGAACAGTTGTTTACCAACATCTTAAATAATTATACACTTAATTTCGTGAAAATTTTAAAGAAATACGAAACAATCAGTCTAAATAAAGGTAAATGTTGTTAATTTAATTCTTAAGGGCCGGTTAGCGACAGTCGCACTTTTATGAGCTAATCGGTGATTTCTCTGGACTGGAAAGTCGGATTGAAAATCCGATTTCTATCATGGAAGC
>JABASD010002167.1:0-29568 GCA_019776165.1 Pogonognathellus flavescens
ATAATGAAATGAAATGAAAATTAGATAATGAAATGAAAATTAGATAATGAAATGAAATGAAAATTAGATAATGAAATGAAATATGACAATTAGATAATGAAATGACGCCCAGCAGCCGGCTGCTAACGAGCCGGCTGCTGGGCGCATAGTCACTGGCTAAGCGAAAGAAGTATCAGCTGGTGAAGCATGGCATTTTTTGATAAATTGGAATTGGAAAAATTTCAACATAATTCAACAAAAGGGGTTCATATGGTAAAATAGAACTAATTCGTGTTGTGTCTTAGCTAGTGTTTATGCACCCAGCTTGGCTTTTTAGCAGGTCGGCTCGTTAGCGGCTTGGCTCTTTAGCAGCTCGCTCGTTATCGACTCAGCTTGTTTGCAAGCTATAAATAATTTGTTATTTTGCGAAATTCGGGAACAATTTCTTTAGCATACAGAGGATTTGACGATCACGGACGAGCCAGACTTTTGACTGCCTCGTCCGAACTCCAGCCGTGAAGTCAGGATAACGTGCAGACCCTCGAAATGTTCCAAGCTTCCCACGACCGGGAAAAATCCTTCCAAACAAGTCTTTCCGGGAAACAAGTCTTTCCGATTTCCCGGGAAACAAGTCTTTTTCATTTCCCGGGAAACAAGTCTTTCCGATTTCCCGGGAAACAAGTCTTTCCCATTTCCCGGGAAACAAGTCTTTCCCTTTTCCCGGGAAACAAGTCTTTTTCATTTCCCGGCAAACAAGTCTTCTTCATTTTCTTGGAAACAAGTGTTTCCCATTTCCCGGCAAACAAGTTTTTTTCATTTATATTGGAGACAAGTCTTTCCGATTTCCCGGGAAACCAGTCTTTCCGATTTCCCGGGAAACCAGTCTTTCCGATTTCCCGGGAAACAAGTCTTTCCGATTTCCCGGGAAACAAGTCTTTCGGATTTCCAGGGAAAGAAGTCTTTCCAATTCCCGGGAAACAAGTCCTTTTCATTTCCCGGGAAACAAGTCTTTCCCATTTCCCGGCAAACAAGTCTTATTCATTGCCTTGGAAACAAGTGTTTCCCATTTCCCGGCAAACAAGTCTTCTTCATTTTCTTGGAAACAAGTCTTTTTCATTTCCCGGTAAACAAGTGTTTCCCATTTCCCGGAAACCAAGTCTTTCCGATTTCCCGGGAAACAAGTCTTTTTCATTTCCCGGGAAACAAGTCTTTACCATTTTCCCACTATTCTCAATATTATGCCAATACCAATTTTGCAGTGAGCGTTGAAATTATCAATTGTTTCAACGCTCATTTGCCCCAGAATAATGAGAAAAATTTCGCTTGCATTATGCAGAAAAGCCCTTACTACCCCCGGACAATTGGTCCCGAGGTCCTGCGCTTTCCGAAGGCCCGAATTAACGTGGATACCCAGTCACATGGGTATCAAACGGACCTTCAGTAGAAAGCATTCTACCTATAAAAAGAGGTAATTCGACTGAACAAAGTCTGTCAGCAGACATGAAAAAAGCAAGCAAGTTTCGCGCTTATCGAATGCGAAAAAATTCCATATTTATGGTTTGAATACCGTTCCAAATTTGGTGGTGAGTATTTCAATCATTTCCGGATTAGTTGGAATAGGTGAATATGGAATTTGATCTTGATGTCTGGACGGCGGTCGCGGCGGAAGTCTGGACGGCGGTGTCACATTCCCATCACTGGTGGTAGCATTTTCCTTAGATTTTGATTTCGGAGGTTCATCGACGGTGGAAGAATCTTGAAGTTTGAACTTGGAACTCGTACTTGTAGCGTTAGTTACAGAAGCCGGCTTACATTTGCGTCTTTGAGTCTCATTAGTATCGCTGCTGGTAGAATCTAGTTTCTGTGAAATCGCTGTCGCATCGCTGGGGGTGGAAATATTTGGAGATTTAACTTTCTCATTATCGCCGCTTGGGGAAGACTCCTTTCTATGCAACAATTTTGACACCTCCTTTGCGGAAGTCTCTAGTCGCGGTTTTGACTTCGTATCATTCTTAGAAATATTTTGGGGTGTGGGTGCGGGATTTAAACTATTTGCAACTGCCTTTTTCTGAGGTTTGGCTAATGGACCTATCTGACCCACGCAACTTGTTAACTTTTTTTGAGGTCTTGATATAGGAGACCCGATTGCAATAGATGTGCTAGCCTGAGGTTTTGATGCAGAGGTGTTAATACTACTAGACTTTTCCTGAACTTTTGGAGTTTGTATAACCTTCGTAAAGTTGGTACTTTTTGTAGTTGACATTTCCGATACTTCAGATGTTTTTAAATCCTCATGAGGATTTTTAGTAACCAATGTCGGTGTTCCGTCATTAACTTTCATATCGGAATTTTTTATATGCTGTTCGCGTTCGGAGTTAATTGGACTACTTTTCAAATGTTTTTCTTCTGCTTTTTTAGAATCCACCACTTTTGAAGTACATGAATCCTCAAAATAATTCACCAGTTTTTTCGGACTTGATTTTACTGGTACAAGTTTTCTCAGAGGTGGCGTCACCTTGTTCACTGAATAGGGATGTTCCATCGAGTGTGACGAAAATAAAATGTCACGCTTCAACGTAGTAGTTACTTTTTGCATAGCGATTTTTGGACTTTCTTTCGATGAATTAACAGATTCAGGTTCATCTACTTCCATAATTGAATCTTTTTTTACTTCCTTATCAGTCCCTTTAGATTTTAATTTTAAGGTTTGTGTAAGTTTTGTAGGAGCAGCTCTATTTGATTCTGGTTTAGGATCATTTTTATGTGTATGTGTAGCTGGAGAAATGTTCAACAGATCATCTTCTTTAACCTTGTTTGTTTGCTTTCCATTTTGAAGTGATTTCGGTTTGGTAATGGGACTTTGAATTCCTTCGTCCATAAAATCAGTCGTTAATACCACCAATTTCGCGCAACCTATTTGTATACGCGAGTGAGGTTTCAATGGAATAGGTCCTTCCCAGCTGCGTAAAGACGGGCTTGCAGAGAGTGCGTTACAACCGCAGTTCTGCATAATAAAAATGCATAAAATTTAATAACGACAAGATAGTATTTTGTAAAGACAAAAATAATTTTATAAGTGACAAATTCCAAAATATTAAATCAAAACTGTAACTGGCAAAATTTATTAAGTCGATTCCAACTATTATTTCAACTTATTATTAGATATTAGATACCTAGCTCATAATCTCATTACTGTCCTTTTGCCATTTATAAATAGTACGTATAAAATTGTTTTCTCATTGTGTATTGTATAACTGTGTCTAATTTGAATTGAACGTCACATACAGAATTTCGTTTAGTATTAAAAGCAAGTAAAGCAACGGATAATCTACAGGGCTTGAAACTATTGATCTCAGATAATTTATCACAGCAAGCCTGTTGATGATATTTCTCATTGTAATTTTCTTTTGTAAGAAAGAACTTAATTAAAAGAGCAGCAAAAAACTTACTTTCAATGGTCCAAGTACTTTAGGCAGACTATAAGCCTCCAACGCTACTTTATTTCTATCTATCAAATGCTTCGTTAGGGAGTTTTCCGGTAATTTTGAGTACTTGTTGGGTTCTCGTAACTCTGGAGTAAAATCGCAACCCATAAAGCAGTTGTCGACTATCGTTCCATACGGGCTGTAGTTGACAAGTTCCCATCGGGCTTGCAAATGATCATATGCAATATTAGCATGAAGAGGAGATATGCCCTTGCATCCGGTCATTTTGGCTAAATTTAAAATTACAGCATCACCAGTTCCAACAGAAACGGATTTGGAACGCAGCGTTATTTTCATCATGGTGTTTACACACACTAAAGCAAGTACTGGTCTCATTCTCTTGATTTCCTTAGGATTTGGCAGTGATGGTTTCGGCGCCTGTAAGTACAAGAAATATAGATATCATGTATATGTAGGTTTAATATACACTCTAATCTTTCATTTACTACTTTCTCCTTGACATTAACTTTTAACATGAATGGCATATTTCTTTAACAATTAAACCATCTTAATGGTACAGGACAACAGCAATGAATAATCGTATGAATTCTTAATTCTTTTAATAGTAATAATACCTGCACATATTGAGATTCATAAAATTGATGGCGCTTCTTTTTCCATTCAGGAAATTGTTTGTCGACTTGAAGTTCAAACAACTTGCGTGCTGCTAATTCCTTTATAGTTGCCAAGTCTAGTCCCTTTAAGTCTACCATGTTTTCCTCTAACGCCACCGCAGTTCTCGCCAAAATGTCCAAGGGGGATTCCATTTTATTATTAGCATCGTCTTGAATAGGAACACTATCGTTGACACTCATTCCAGCTGAGATATCAGATGTACCTTTGAACTCTTCTCCAATCTTAAATTAACAATAAATGCAATATGTTATAAGTTATATTTATTATAATACAGCAATTCCATCCCTCAGTTGGGTAAACGAATTTTCAAAGCTTTGAAAAGTTCTCAAACAGCAGGCATTTCATATTTACTTTAAATCTTTTTGCAGCAGGAGGAGCGACATCCCTAGTGTCATTCAAAAGACCTTCGATTTCGCCTTCTTTGTCTTCTTCATATGCACGAACGATAAATTCAGGGACCTAATAGATATGCAATTTATTATTTTTCTTTCGATTAATATTTTATTTCCATATTTTATAAATTAGAAAAAAAGGAAGATAGCGTACGTTAGCTTTATCCTTCATACGCATTTCCACTTTATGATGAAATGGTGGATTCGTTCTGTGCGCATTACGGAAAAATTTAGTAATCACTACTGGATGATTGACGTGTTCCTTAGTTTGATTCCACAAACGCACTCGCTCGCTCAGTTTTACACTATTTAACACATTTTTTTCCAAAAACGGTTCTACGTGTAGTGGACACTGCCAAATTCCGATTGGAGGAGTTATCATTGGCGGATTCAAGCAATCGAAGTGATAATACGCACTGCAGAAGTCGCATTTGATTAACGGCTTCAACCTGCAAGACCTAAAAACACAAAAAAAATCACTCATAACTTTAATTCCATAAAACTAGTAACGATTCGCTAAAACAAAAACGACAAAATAACAGACAAAAGACAATTGAATATGTATACGAGTCCGCCAGGTTCAATTCTCATTGTTAAACGAAGATACAATGTTTTAATTGTGAAGTGATATCACAATAGGCATAATTCACGATGCGGATATTTTTATGTATTCTTTTGGAGAGTAGTACCAGATTACAAATTGTAAAATAACTTACGTGCTACAGTGAAAACAAAATACGGTTGGTTTTATACATGTCCCAATATCCGCTTCTTCAGTTACTAACGGTTTTGGCTTCCCATTGGACGTCTTTTTGTGGAGTTGTCGGCTTGACCCTGTTATAAATATTGAATATAATATTAATGTGTTAAAATTACATTTGCGTAAACTTTACCAATTTAACAAACCTGGAAATTGATGATCGTAGCAAGGATAGTCTTTAGGCAGAGAAAATTCGACCGGATTGAGTTTTACAACATGTGGGATAAGTTGTCCAAATATATTTCCAATAACAGTGTTGTTTTCCAATTTTATTAACTCAATGGTCGGTAAGCCCGTTGGTTTTATAGTTTCTGTAACTACAAGTGGAGCCGTGCGAAAGGGATCAGTTTTCTTTCCTTTCTTTTTTCCCACTTTCCTTCGAGTCCCTTTACCCGTTTGAGGTATGTTGTTACTAGGAACTTCCTGTGACTAAAATTAAATATCGTTAATGAATTGATTACAGATAGTATACATAATTTGAGTACAAAACATGCCTTTCTATGGTTACAATTATAAGATTTCTTACATGGAAACAGGTATTGCATTTAAATTGTTTCGGACGCACGTCCTCTTCGTCAATTGGTGGATCGGCACACAAGCAATGGATTGTTGTTCCACACACGTTACAAGATAGCATGTCCCCTCCATCCCCACAGGCGCAGCAAATGTCCTTGTTACTTCGACCTGACTTTTTGTATGATGAAGGGTCCTTTCTATTGCCCCCGCTGGATGAACTACATGCCTGCGGTGGCGCAATCAACGAGTTGATTTGCTGAAAGTAAATAGAAGTTTAAATTAAAATCCAATAATTATTTGTAAGAAATATTTGGCTTTCGACCTCGACTATATGTTTGGTCTTTACTACCTTTTGAAAATCTTAGTTAGCAAAAGTAACAATGACTGGCTGTTAGCCTCAAATAAACACAATATTTTGTAAAGAGACTTTCAACATTCAACATCACAGATAACTAATTTCAATCGGAGTCTGAATTCTAATTTTCTTATCCTTTATCAATTTCCACCCAACCGAAAGCCAAAAGCAAACAAGGTTTTTATTCATTTACATTCAAAAATAAAACTGTTACAACACAAAAGATACATCAAAATGTTGAAAATATGAATCGGCTTTAGAAATTGCCAAGGTAAATATTATAGTATATTTCATATAAGCATTAAATGTTAAATCAAGTAATGATATGATTAATGATTAATCGATTAATATTCGGAAACCTTACCGACATTATCCCTTCGCCTGTGTAGTTCATTTTTGTTAAGTTAACAACAAAACAACTTAACAATTAATGCCTGAAAGCTTTTCAGACAATATAGATGTCTAACGCGTTTGCAAGTCTAAGCAGCTTCTGGCTTTTAGTTGATTTAACGATTGACGAGACACGTAACCTTCCAAGGATTATAATTTGTAACTGTCGCTGGTTATTTAAATTTGTTTGATTAAACTGTTGCTTTTATTTTACTCTTTTTTCTAATGCCTATTTTATCGTCTCGGATCTGAGTTGTACACTTTCAGTTGTTTGATTTGATGTTAGCAGTAAATCGAGTCAACTAAAACTAAAACTATCTCTCCGAAACTCCGAACGCTTTGTAGATAATCATATGCTTTGGTATTGATAGGTCTAGTAGGTATCTAACAGAAGCGATTTTGAATTGAAGAGATTGCTGCCGAAACTGCGCACGCACAATATAGTGTGGCATACAGTTAAAGCTAAGCTGTAGCACTTGTTGGCGTTGTTGGATTTCGCCAATGAGCCAAACAATGATGCAAATATTACAAAAATGTAGTTATGTTTTCGATATTTCGCATAATCTGTAATCTGTAAGTTAAAGATTACATGGTGGCTTTCTTATTCCGAATTTCATAAGTCTAAATCATATTTTCAATTTTGAAAAACCATTAAAAATGCATTAATTTAAAGTATAATTTAAATCAGGGTTTTTTAAAGGTTTGACAAATTTTCATTGCCATTACTAATCTGTTTCCCGGGGATTTTGTGCATTTAATTGTCAATATTAACTTCAGCATTTCGCTCATTCAGTAGAAAGTTAATATTACAAACAAGTCATGTACCTTATGGATTGATATGCAAGACTAAAAGACAACACAAAGAGTTTTGGATGGGCAATCGTTTGGAGTTTTTAGCCTATGTAAATAAATGTTTTTTTCCTACACTTTCCCGCTATCGGATGTCCCACCCAAAAATTAAACCTTCCCCCCACTGGAACTGGAAAAATTCATACTTAAGTGCGTATATGGAAAGTAACCCACATATTATTCTTTGTGCGTTACCAACCTCAGTTACTATATGGACGCATATTGTAAGCATCATATTATTGTGAATCATGATGGATAGTGGGTTTATTAATTTACTACGCAAAATACGATTAAATCAAAGCACCTAGCAGCTGTGGCAATAAACAATGAATCCAAAATCGCAACATAAGAAAATAAACATAGGTAGGTACTAGGTACTTTTATGTGTTACATACTTTGTTACATGGGTAGGTACTGGGCACTAGGTACAACACAGACAGAGTATCATTATTATGCCAAAAGTAATAGTATACAGTTTGAGTTCAGAAGAGCTGGTTCTTTATTATCCACAATCAGCTGCATTATAAAATAACGTGGGAAGGTATTACATAGAGATACAATAAAATGTAGGGATACCTAGTAACATAAAGTTAATATTATGCGTCAGCAGAGCACGTAAAAATCTCTCGCCCTGCCTCCCTATTGAGTTAACACATCGTTCATATTATAGTGTAATATGGAAGTTATACAGTGGGATTTCTGAAACAAGAGTCATAATCAGCTATATGGCACTTCAACTGAAGCTAGATTTGACAAGATAAAGTATAGTCTAATTAACCTTCTACAGTTGTCACTAAAAATAATAGCTATTTAAAATCCAATCTATAAGTTTTAATTCACTTTTATTAGTGTCGTTGACTATGACTACTACTGCATATTGTAATGTAAATTTTGTGACGAAATTTGAACAGAGCGAAAAATCAGTATACAGCCCTTGAAGGGTTTAGAAATCCCATGGAAGCTGTTGGTAAATCATTGTTCCGGCCTTACAAGTTTGTACGAAAAATATAAAGACGCAAATAGTCGATGCGATATCTAATCAATTTGGAAAAGTATTATGCCCTGTCTAAAAATCATTTTGCTCGGCCTCTGCGAAACCCTAAAACAATTAGTCGATTTCCCATTGAGGCCTTGGAACTTGGAGTGCATTAAAGAAGCATTATCCTTATCATCCTCGATTTTGGAGTATTGTGACGTCATTTACAATAAAATAGCGGCCTTGGCTAGTTCCATAGTTAAGGCGGTCAGCATGGATCCGTTGTATTCTTTATACATGGGAAAACACATAAATTGACGGGTCAAAATCTGTATACTGGAGTTGAGTACAGACCTGGGGTAAATTTATCCGATAGTTAATTAAATTTTCAATATAACTTAGCGTCATACGTGTTTCACTTCATAATGTGACTATAATTATAAATTAAATTAGTAATGTCTCAAGGTGTTTCATGGTTCCAGATGCACCGTGCAGTGGCGAGAATTTGAATGCTAATTTTAATTTGCAAATTTAACAGTTCAAAATTTGAGACCTGAAACACTTATTACGCTATGTTATATTGAAAATTGAATTAGATTCGATTAGCTATTTAGTGAGCGGATTTGAAATATCAAATTGAGCTTTCAGCTAATTTTATGGGAATTAACTATCCGATAAAACCCCGAGTCTGTATTTACTTCAAATGAACCGATTGACCTGCGAAGAAGTTAAGATATTTTCCCATGTATAACGAGTACGACGAATCCGCGTGCGGTCTTAAGACTCAACCTGTATACCCACTATTATTGGATTGTATTATATATTGCATTATATTGCATAGCAACTCTGCATGTTATACTACGCCAGTTACTACTGTACCTTTATGTGGTTGTATTTGTATTTTGTATATGGAGTAGTCTTAATCCAATTCAACTCGGTCAGCCAGTTCTTTGTATTTTGTTGTGTATTTACTAGCTGCGACGTTTCTCATTATCAATTATCAACAACAGTCAGTTGTTCTGTCGAAGTGTAGTAGAATCCTTATTCATTATTATTAACAATAACTGTATTCTGTTATAAATTATATTCAGATAATAACATTGTTATTAATATTGTAAAATAGTTTAGAGAAATTATGAGAAAAATAATGAATTGAGTCAGTGAACGTGTACTACCTTCTCACTTTCACTGTCTTTAAAGTTAAAATTTTATTTAAGCTGTACTCAATTACCTAATAATAACAGTTCATTACCATATTTAAATTAAACACGTATTAACAATACATTAATTTGATTGTTGATAATAATTTAGCTTATTAAATTTTACATGTGTTAATATTAATAGGCGTTATTCACCTGGACGTGAGTTTTGCTAGTTTGTAAATACAAAGAAAAGTGGACCAGTAGCAGTTTTTTATTATAATTATTTTCATTGTGCTAAAGGTCGTGTGTAACTATATAATTATTAATTCATTATTATTGCTACTATTTCTTATTTGTGTTATTATTTTAAATTTTGAAAGAAAATGATGAGTGCATATATGTAAAACTTGTATTGGATTAGGACAGAACGAGCTAAATAACTTAATTATCCATTAACTTACTCAGTATAGTTCTCCAGAAGCTACAATTAATTAGGAGTAGTAGTTTTGTGATAAGTGTATAATATTCTGTCAATTTTAAATTCGTTGTAATTATTGTTATCAGTCCATAAAGCTACACTGAAAATGTCAGCAGACACACTTCGAACGGGGATAACCAGAGTTGCTGGAAATATCATTAGACCTCAAACGGTGTGCGAGAAAACGCTTATGGAAAGTGTAGCAGGGCTTATTAATGAAGTCGGGCTGGTCACACAGGTATGATTTGAAAATCTTATGTTTTCAGATTTGCTATTTTGTTATTCACTTTATGTTCTTTTACAAAATTTTACCAATATCACACTACTGCGCAATTACTATTATTCTTAATTCATATCAAATTAAGTATGACACATACCACAGACTATAAATACAGAACTAATCATTGTCAATCAGACTTTGTTTGCTGGAGCTACCAAGCAAAATGATAAAAGCCCATGATATTCTCAAGTAAATGGTTTATTATTTTATTGATATTTTTGAAACTATCATTATCATCAGCTGTCAGCCTGGGAGAGCTGATAATATGGCTATACTATTAAAGTTAAACATTCAGGGTCATGGGACATTTATGAAAATGTATACTATTTGAATTGAATTTGAATATTATGAGCAATGTAATGTGATATAAAATAAACCCTCTAATCATGCTACTTATTGTTACAATTTTACATGGCATCGCATGTATATGTTATGACGTGGATGGGAAGTGTAAAATTGTATATAATATATACAATGCGTCTAAATTCCCTACTGGTTTATGGCTATCCTTGAGTAGTTGAAGAGTGTATTATGTCGTAATAAGTGATGCTGTAATTGTAATCTATTTAAAAAACAATAGACTTTTGAAATTGAGACAATAATAGACTGTACACAAAACATTGCCATTCTTAGCCACAGATTTTAAAAAGGCACACTTATGAAAAGGGAATCTCTAGTCATTCTTTGAAATGAATCTCACACTTTTTGCCATATTGCATTAAGGATTAGTTTTAGTTTTTGTACACAATGTTATATCTCACGAGAGAGATTATTTCCATACATCGGCTGAAATATTAAGTGAGACATGGAATCACACTTTAACTTAACTTGTCATGCAGAAGTTAAATGTATTAGAAAATAAAATAGCAATACTAAGTTCTAATAATAATATTTACAATTATTTCATTGAATGGAATTAAAAAGGCAAAAGAATGTGCCATCTGAACAGAAGTGCACTTTTTATATTATTAATGTCATGTTGTAACATGTATTAATTACATTTGTAAATGGTAAATGCGTCATTCATACTATGTGGTGTTCAATGTGCAGAAGACGCAATATAACGGAAAGTGTTACTACACTAATGGTTATGGCTATAGCTATGAGGTATAGTATTTATTTTATGAGCATTATTTTGTGCACACAAGGATGCTTAGTGCCCTCATTACTTTTTTACAATTCTGTTTTTAACGTTGTAGTATAGCAATGTTTGACTTTTGTGGAATTGGAGAAATTAACTACGCAACCAGCATTGTAGTGTATTTAATGACAGTATCATGTTCAAATAGAGGATCTTTTATTGTGTAATATGACACTATTCTCAATGCATGTGTTCAGCCTTACCACAATTTCTCATATGGAGTCTGCGATATGCATTTACTGATCATGTATTTATGTTTTTACTTTACAGCCGTATTCCAATAATGAAGATAAAGAAAACAGCATATCTTGGGCAAAGTTTGAAATGTGTAAAAATTATGATCTCAAGTTTGGGAAGGACAATTCGTGCGTTGGAGAGTCGGGTCAGCACCCACAGCCCTTATTGCTAACTCTGGGGTACCACTCAGGAATTCAAATGTGGGCTATTCCTATGAATGGAGAGGCGCAAGAAGTCCTGTCGTGGCGACGTCCATCTGTTCGGTTCTTTCAACTTCTTCCTAACCCTTCGGATTCTGAAAGAGATCAGTTCAGAGCTGCTCGACCTATTATTGCCATCTGCGAAGGCTCTAGTTCACCCAGTTGTCCTAATGTTCTGTCGTTCATTTCAATGAGGAGTGGAGAAACTTTGAAAAGTACTAAATTCATTCATCCCGTCTGTGATGTTCTGGCCAATTCCATAGCTGTAATCGTAACGTTTCTGGATAAAATTGTCATTATTGACCCGTGCAAATTTGAAACAAAAGTGACCATATCATCCTTGGGTACCGCAACTATTACACCTGCAGTTAACCCTGTCGCATTGGGATCTTCATGGCTTGCGTACACAGAGCGAAAAATTATTCCTTTATTTCAATCTGCTGGGGGCGTGGAGTTGGCTGGAACGCCTTCGTACACAGCAACTGTTCTGTATGCTGCCAAGAGCTTGACGAAAGGTTTAAAAGGACTGGGCGAAAGCGTTGCAAATAGTATAACAGGCCATCGTGTTCCGATTAATCCAGATAATTTCCCAAATTCCACTCCTGAGCCAGGGATTGTGACTATCATCAATTTAGCCGAGCTGAAACCGGGAGATTTTTCTCTCAGCGAAGCGTGCCCGGCTACCTGCCATTCAGTTTCCGTAGCTCACTTTGTAGCACATATGAATCACCCTGTACTATCAATGAGCTTTGACCCTTCTGGTTTGCTCTTGGTAACTGCTGATAAAGAAGGTCATGATTTCAATGTGTTTCGCATTTATCCGCACCCATTGGGTTCCTCGATGGGAGCAGTTCATCACCTTTATGTTCTTCATCGTGGAGACACGGGAGCCAAAGTCCAGAATATATCATTTGCTGCTGACTCACGTTGGGTTGCAGTGAGTACTTTCCGGGGTACAACCCACCTATTTCCGATCACGCCTTACGGTGGGGCAATCAGCGTCAGAACCCATACATCCCACAGAGTAGTGAACAGATTGAGTCGCTTTCACAGAACTGCTGGTTTAGACGATACTCCAACCTCGGGTCGTAACAGTCCTGTATTGCCGTATTGCCCTGGATCTACTGCAAGTCCGCCAACTACTGGAAAATCTTACGATCTCTACCACATTAGTTCACCATTTCCTAATCCTCGTCTGCCACCTTTTCCGCATCCTATTCTTCTCGTACCTTTGGCTCAACTTCGACAGAGCTTTATAAATATCTCATCCTCTCCCAAAAATTCACCACCCACGGGGAAATCGAAAAGTCTCCTTCCCCACGAGGAACGAACACATGTTGTCTCAATGTTTGAAGCTCCACACGGCTGGTTGGCAAGTAGTCCTCCAATCGTACCGCCCTGTGATAAGAGAAAAAAGTCTCCTGTTGATGCTCTTTTTATCATGACATGCCATGGAAATCTCATCGAATACTGCCTAGAACCTGGACCTTCTTCAGGTGCGAACAAATGCTACTTCCCTGCTGAAATACGTAATAAGGGTATATGAAACTATAGAAATAAAATACAAGAGAGAGGATAATAATTACACTACATGCATACCTCCTCTATTGCTCTAACTATAACTGATCTTTAATCGTATGCACGTTTAAAAGTATGCATTTTATCTTTTTAAGTGTCTGATTTGAATGCTAATTAATAAAATTTTATTACTATGGCTCCATATATGCCTTGTACTTATCCTCAAAAAAGTTGAAGTTTCTGTGGGGTTTTCCTATTACTAATGTACTGTGAGAAGTTTCAGTTTCTAACATCTGCAAATGTGTTTGATATCCGTAGGTACGCCAAAGGATAAGATTTCAGATGATGCTCTAATCGAATTATCTGTACACGCAAAAGCTCAATGGAATTTCACAAAACCAACATTTTCTAAAGAGCTGCAACCACCTTTGCAACCAAACAATTTAATACTTCTGGAGGGATGCAACTCCAACAGTAACTCTATTGCAGGAGATCTCCATTTGAATTCCAATGAGTCTCATAATGCTACGGACGGGGATGAAAGTTTGGATGAACGGTGGTTGTCGCAGGTGGAAATCACAACGCATTCTGGTCCTCATCGTCGCTTATGGATGGGCCCTCAGTTCACATTCAAAGTTTTTAACTCTCCAACGTAATTTAATAAACTTTTACATTTTTGGTTAAATTATGTATTTATACAGCCAGAACGTATTATACTAAATAAGAAATTCTCTACAGGGCATCGTCTGGAAACAAAGGGGGTATGGTGGATGTTGAAACTGTGGAAGTAAATGTAACTAACAGACCAGCCAAGTCTAAACCAGTTAACATGCCCGTTTCCTCATCTTTGTTACCAGTTGTTATTGAGGGTAGTTCAGGAAGTAAGTAAACTTTTGTACAGTTAAATGTACTTATATCTTATGTATGTCATATTAAGTTTCAATGAGATATTCTAATGAAAAATCACTTAAATAATCTTTTTGAACATCATACTACCACCGTTAGCTGCTGTAATTTAATTTCTTTTCTATACCGACGTAGGTTACCTATAATGACTATTATGCCTAAGCTTCTTGTATTATGCGCATTACAATGATGATTTATTGGATCACCTGATAAATCTACGCCAAATCTGATGTAGTTTTGTTTTTGTTTTATTAAACATAGGTAGTTTAGAGCAATCACCTCGCTTAGTTGATCCTTACTGTGAGTCGGACGCAGCCACAGTACATAATGAATCCCAAATAAAGGAGAACTTGGCGGACGCTATGATGGAAAACTGTGCACTTACATCTCGAGATACAGGTAATCTACTACAGATAAATATAATACTTTAATACCTCAAAGATTATGTGTAGCATGTAAATCTAAATGTTAGTGTACATGTGTGTAGTGTGTACCTACTAAATATGGTTAGGTAACTTACTTAGTTATGATGAGTGCATTTATTATGTTGACACGTGGCAAGCAAAACATTCCGTCATAATGAACGTGTGTAACCCCAATATTAGTATTTGTTTACCTAACGAATTGTTAATATCCTGATAAGTTGTGCCTATGTACTTTCCATGCCGCGTATTTCACGAGTTGAATAAATCTATCAACAAATGCACTCTAAATCACGATGTATCAAATCGATTTAATCAATTAAAGGCCATAACTTTCATTGTGCTTAATTGTTTGCAGTTATTGTGCAGTAAAATAATGTATAACCATACTTTCAGATTTTACGAGTTAATATAAAGCTAGAATACTTTTTGGCCACTTTGTATTTAGTATTTCTCGGTTAGGGCAAGTTTCAATTATTACTTTGTTATTAGTTTCCTCACCTGAACTATTCAATAAAAAATTATATTCATGGAATAGTTTGTAATCTTAAGGCTCAATACTACTACATAGTAATTAAGCGAATTCGTATCAGTATCTTTGAAACAAATTATTGCAATGAATGACACAAAGTACGTTTTATTACATTCTGTATTTTCTAAATAATAATGAAAGTTGTAGTGTATAACTTTCATTTAATCAACTAATGAGTCATGCAATTGGACATATTTGCATAAACCGATTAGGTATTGTTTAAAAATGTAATTATGTAATTAGCAAAGTCGACCTTAGTGTTGATATACCTACCTAGAGAAAGTGTGTGATTGTAATTTTTATATTATAATTGTTTAGTTTTGAGAATCTAACTAAATGTTTCATTGATGTGACCCAGGTGGATGCCAGAGCCTAGGCAGTTGCGACGATCTGAGTTCAAGTAGTTTCGATTCTACAAGTCAAACGTCGATGGATGCAGCTCTAGCTCCATCATTTTGTATTGATGCAAGTCTGCCATTTCCAGATTGATATAGATCTCTACATTATTTTGTCTGCTATACTGTAGGTACTCTTCTTTTTAACAACATCCTTTGCTCAACCGAATAAGAGGTGAGGAATAACGGATCGCAAAACCACCTCCACTTATCGCAACCAATTAATATTATAGAAAATTGAATCCTCATTCATGTCCACGTTTTAGCAGTAGATATTTCTTTATTGTTTGGCAGAATCACCTGACGTACTTGAGTAGAATAGGTTTTTTGTATGCTAATGCTAAGCGTCGTTTTAAATATTAGGCCTACTAACTGGAATGAACCTAATGGGCAAAAGAGTCTTATTTGAATTATGTAATACTTTATCTAATCGACATGTTATTATTGTTATGATTAATGATAACGAATGTCAGGCTTCCGAATTATTGTTAGTTTTGTCGGTCGGAGTTGATTAACGTATTACGCCCGCAGTGTAGAGAGAATGTGAGTGCAACGTGCAACCTATAAAGTCATGCATGTGACTAAAAATAATATAATATAAATCGTAATTGATTCGTCGTTAATTGAATTTTTTATTGTGAATGTAATGTAATGAATATTTCTTGTGCGCGTTATTTTGGTTTTGATATGTACAGATAATATCCATATGGTTCACGTAAATCACGTATACGTAATAAACTTTTTAGTTTATAAATGTTTTGGATTTCTATCTAATGACTTGGCGAAAAGTAGATTGTTAGGCTTATACCACACAGTAGCTGACAGTTGTTTTTTAAATAGGTATAATTATATTTTCAAGCTAGACACATGAAAACGTAGACTAATTACAAAAATGTACAACAGTAGATAATGAGAACTTTGTTAATCGCATTAAAAAATTCGAAGTTATGTAGTATCGTGTATGTGTATTATAATATTATAAATGCCTTGTTATTGCAAGTTCTAATACAATTGTCTTGTTCATCAAAAAAATTGTAGTCAAGTCAGTGTGAGGTATAAATTACTATAAGTACTGTAAATATACTTTACTGTGTAAACTGATAACTAACGATAAGTAAGTGAACTTTGTTGTTAGCAAAGATAGTGCTGAAATGATTAATTTCATATTGGATGTATTATTCAATTTTATGTTGAATCTGAATCTATAATTGTTTTTATTAAAAAGTTTTTATTGTAGCAAACAATAGTAGTCATTAAAACAGTTTGAAATACAATCATTTTCAAATTTGTTTCGTGAAATCAATTTTATGCGTTTATTTTGCCTTCATCAAATATTTGTAAGACTGAAACATAATGTTCATATCATACTAGTTTTTCATATCAAGCTGAAGATGAAAAATGATGTATTAGTTATTCACATGGGGTTGTTTTCCAGTTCATTAACATAATAGATATCTAGCATTTGTAAGACTAATGTACGAATGTACGAACATTTTTCAATAGAAATATGTACTAACGTCGAGGATATAATATGAATCTTACCTGGGTAGTTGGAGGTAGTATATATCAGGATCTTTATCTTTATGACATGATACGATTTACCGTAGTATAGCTATGTGGGTTATTTTCGGCCTTCAGCAAGCCTTTTTCCGGAATTTGGAGGGGGAACGTGCCCCCAGTGCCCCCTTCTTGGTACGTCCTTGCCAAGATGATACTAGTTATCTTTTTAAAGCTTTTCGTGATCATTCCTTGCTGTGCCGAAAGTTCAATTAAATAAAAATTGTCTCAAAATGAAGCTTTTTTAATTTTTGGCATTATCTTTTAAATACTACTCCCTTAGTTCCTTCATACAATATTGACGAAGGAATGATTTAATTTTGTATAAATATAAATCACTATGCATAATATGCCATAGGCAGTTAGTAAAACGTAGACAGATATGTGGATCCCACCTCAGTGTTCTACGTAGGTACAGAAGCTAGAGATTATCATTATGCACATCATCAATAATAATTTTTGAATAAAGAGGACAGTAAAACATAATGGTAAATATAAATAGCTCCATATTATTTGCACGTACAATATTTGCAACTGCATGAATACGGAATGATATGACAAAGAAATAATATTTCGTGCAGCTCAACAAGTTGTTTAAAGCCTCAGTTATAATATTGTACACTTTTCTGTCCATTCAACTCATATGATTACAATACATTTAGTGGAATGCCTATTAAAAGCACCAAGCTTATATTTTTAGATGGACAGGAAGTGTTAGCGTTGCGTTGCGTTGGCTGTGCACTATAATAATAACAGCAATGAATAGAATGGAGTAGGTCGGTCAATCTGAGAGAGACACTTTACTAGAAACACGTACGTGTTGTATATGCGTTTATATGAAATAAAAATGTGTTGCCGAAGTATCTACCGAAATGTAATTTGGCAGATAGATGTGTTGTGTACAATGTAACATGATTATTGATTAAGTTGAGTAAGTTGGTATTATGCATGAGCAACAGGCAACAGAGAGGGGTGTCATGAAATAGCCGGAAAGGATGAGGTGAGGAACACTGAAGGGTGTGTCAGTTGGTGAGGATTTTTCACATGAATTTTACACTTATATGACTAGATCGAGTTTAGCAAACCAAGAAGCGAAGAACCGACCCAATATAATGGCATTAAATGTACACAGCACTTGCATACAAAACGTAATGCACATGAAAGAGGGATAGACAAGTGAATTCAATGAATAGAACAACTGAACTGACAATGAGAGAGATGAACCGGGAGCCATGTAGACCGTAGACGTAACAAACAGAGGAAGTAAAGGGAAAAGTTACATAATATGTTCAAACTAGCTCCCTACATTTTTAGGCAGGCGAACTTCTTTTATCTTCATCATGTTTGTGTACAAATCGCTCCAGAACTCATCATCCTAAGGTAAATTGCACTGCAAAGTTCGATGCATAAAAGTAACCTTCGTACTTGTTGCTTTAACGTCATAAATAATACACCAAGAGCATAGAGCATTGTACCTTGCATTGCATATAATACATATGTAGCAGCATGTAGATAAGTATAACACAAAATGAAACTTGTTGTACCTAATCATGATTTATTTATTTCTGATGGAATAAATTAAGTCAATAGAAGTTTTTCATTTTCAGTGAAATTTTAAATTTGTGATTGACATGATTCGTTTAAGAAAGGAGAAAATTGCTTTAGTAACAACTGTAGAAATCTCTTATTCAATTGTTTCTTTAAAATCTGTCATTTATCTCATTTGTCTCGTTGTCAGTAAAGAGTTAGCTACTACATAATAAAATTATATTCATGGAATAGAACGTCACAATTTTAACAGATTTCGCGTGAGCGTCCCAAACCAAATGTACCGAAGACAACAAACCATTTTCCTTGTTGGTTTCTAGTTTCTATTTACCACATGTACTTTTAGCACGGGTAGACTACTTACCCGTGTTAAAAGTGTTATGGATTACCTGCTAACTTTAAATTGCTTGAGACGCGTGGGGTAAATCTCGCCAAGTATGATAGAAATATGACGCAAGTTGTATAAATGACAATTAACTATTTTACAATATAATACACTTATTGAGTTATACGTTCAGAGTATTTCTATATAATTTCGTCTTGTGTGTAAACTAATCTTGTAATATTATGAGCTAAATGAGAAATTTACAAGAGTAACTGAGTAAGCCATTTCTGTGGGCCGACCAGTTGACGATTTTGAAATTTGACTAATGACAGTAATGAATAGAATCTGGCAACAAAGCCATGAGCTGCATTATAAACGTAGAAATAATAATATAATGAAAATCAAGTGAAATCTACAAAATGGAAACTGAATTTATTACAAGAAGCTACAGATGCCATGCAAACTCTATGTAGGTAGGTGTGGGCAGGTCGGTAGGTGTAATTGGAGAAAGTGTTATACTAAAAATTCGGGTTTACATTAATTTTAAAATAAAATCACGTCTCTTTGTAACGATACGAAGAAACTCGATAATAAACTGTCTATCAGCATCTTAGAAAGAAAGTTCTTTAAATGAACTACCTGTAATACGGCATAATATAATGTCTCTAAATGAGTACATAGTCTGTGGTGGGTAAAAGACTAGAAATATAATATTCACACGAAATATGTATTTTGGGAGTACCTACTGAGAGCAGTGCAAAAATATGACAATAGATTCAAATGAAAATCTCATTCCTTGTAGTGTCTCCTACAGGCATATTATTATTTGTGGTGGCGACTGACTGGTGTGGTGGTGACAATACTAAACCCACAGCAAAGTTGGTGTTGTTGGTGCCGCCATGTAGATTATACACTACGTGATTGTGCACTGCACATTAAATTGAAAAGAAAGCATTGAGTGTGTAAAATGTGAAATATTATAATATTTCTTGTGTTCTGAAATGTGGATGTAAATGACTAAAGATAGGTAACTACATCACATCACATCCCTGGGAAGCTCATTGTTGTGTGGAGTGGAGTCGATGAGGGCGGATTGGCGGATGTGCTGCCTGGCTGACTAGAAGTGAAAAGACGAGCATGACTGACTGAGTGACCATTGAGCAGTGTGCGTGATGTTGTATTTTTGTATTCAACGTCACCAGTCTGATAGTATGATACTATTGTGCTCCCTCGCAGTTCAACAAGCTAAACATCGACACTGAATGGATTTACTGTACTTTTTACTTTGGAGTGTGTCACAAAAACTGAAAAGTTGTCATGATCTACTTTACTTCCTTCCTTTCCTGACTCTCTTACTGAAATAGTCCGATGTTCGCATTTCACATAGGAAATAATAAAAGCACACAGGAAAGATATAGTTTTGGTTGGGGTAAAATGTGTTGTGTGCGTGGATTCGTATGGTTTACAGAGACAGAATCAGACTCACAGAAATGCCTTAAATGCCGTTTCCCTCTTTGGCAGTTCCATCACTTCATTTTAATTTCGGGCGAAGAGCTCCTCGAAAATCTCACCATGATTAAATTCACAAAGTATAATAGTATTCCACCTAGTATAGAGGGAATGGTATTCTGATTGTTAGAGTTGTTCCAATTCAGTTTACTATTTTCCACAGCAACAGTGGTCTTATTTTCTCTTGGCTTTTCCATCCAGTCAGTAAATACACGTTTTTCCTATGGAAATTTCTTCATTTATTTTCCCTTGAAGAGCTAGCAGCGATATAGAAGAGAGAAAAGGAATCGGTGCGTCTTCCTGCTTTTACTCTTCCTCTTACTTAAACTTATTAGGTATATTTCACATGTACTAAACCCAAATCACACAAACTGTGTTTCCCGTTTACCTTACTCTTCTCATCGAAATTTTGTGACTTCCATCATCCTCTTCAGCACTTCAAATCAGAACAACGAAAGTGGAACTAAGGTACGTGTAATTATTATTAAACGTTGTAGTTGTAATTTTATGCATGAAATTGCATTTTATTATTTCATAGAGCACCCAAATAGATTGGAAAATTTTATCTTTTTTTAAAAATTTTTAATGGAAAATCTGCTTCTTTAAAGAAGCAAAAAAGTTCAAAAATTAAAGTTTTAAATTAAATAATGACAGCATCATCTTAGATTTGGGTATGTCACAAATGGCATTAATACGAAATGAAGGGAAAAGGTTAGAATAATATGGTTTAATTTGTATACGTAGACTTGTAGGTTTTGATTTAATAGACCTGCACAGGTTATAAATAGAAAACTCACAAATTGCTATGAGTAAAGGAAATGTTTCTTCCATGCCTATAACATAACGGTAACACTTACATGTGAGGTTGCGGCGAAAGAGTAAAATTGATCTGCTTTTAAGTTAGCTCTTATATTCTGGCTTGGGCAATGTCTCCTAGCCGTCAGTTCTAACTCTGAACAGATTTGGGCTAAATCTATTTGCCTGGTAAAGCAAATCTGATTTAAAAGTAGAAACAGTGTTTAACTTAAGTATAAATATCATGAAAGTTTAAGACAACCCTATGTACAGTTAACGCTCTTAATGGGTTATGTAAATTCTTTGATTAATATCTAATTACTTCATCGTGCCGACTTGAGCTCCAATTCCGTTTCGTGGATTTCATACCCAAATTAATTATTGGGTGAGTGGTAGAAAACTGTAAGGTAGAGATTTGACAGCGTTTACTCTGAACTCCCCACACTTTTATAGTGTAGATTTTATTATTGTGGCATTGCGTAATAAGGTTACAGTGAAAAGTCGTTATCGTATCTCCATGTTTTAGGAGAACAGATTAGATTTTTACAAAACTTAATAAAAATGTCTAAAAATAGAATTTTTTGCATATTTTATAATTTGATTTTTTTCGGAGAAGCTATGAAATGAAAACTGTGAGCTAGCTTGTTTTGTGCACAACTAAAAAAAGTTTTTCCATTACTTCGTGCTTCATTTTCGTTTCATGATTCCTCCTACAGGTAGATTACAAAAGGTTGCATTAATCTCTCTCTCTCATTTTAGCCGACACTTAAGATATGAAATATAATCATAAACACCTACCGTGTCTGAATAAAGAGGCTTTTACATTATTACCTATAATATAAACCTAATGTAAAACTCTGAAATAAATACTCGACTACCTATTAATGACTAATGACACATTACATTAATATATTTCTTTTGGTTACAAAAGTAGTACTAAGTACTATGATTACAAAAGACACATTTGATATGTACTATGTGTGACAGAAACCACAGTTGCAGAAACCGCAGTCACCACAAGACATGTTACAGCACCGCTACTATTGTGGAAATGAGTATTTTCGGATCGGAGTGTTGTAGTTGAAGCCGTAGAGTTTGAGACAGAACTTGTTGTAGGACTCTGCAGACAAAAGTAGTAATGTGTTGAGTGTTGTGTGGAGAAGGAAGGAGAAAATAAATAAAAGGCACTACGAACTAAGTATGGAAAGCAGGGAAAAGGAAACCAAAGAGTTGTTCTTGTGTCGTTCCAAGTTCTTTAGCTCAGTTTGATATTTGGAGCATATTTTTATTAAGGCTTTTACTTATATACAATGCGTGCACATGTTGGAAATATTAGAAATGAATGAGGCATCTACATGATCCAGGTATCAGAGCAACGGAAGATTATGAATATATCTTTTTCCGAAAGCTGTCTCAACAACTACATCTCGCAAAGTTGGAATCTCTTGGGAAATTTGCTTTGCGTCATCACACAAAATACACTTTTCCATTGAAGTGAGATTGACCATGATTATCAAAAAGGGTTATTGAAGCATCAGTCTTGCCGTCATTGTTATATATCTTCATTGAATTAGTCGTCGACGAAAGAGAGAAACTTGCTAGACTCATACTCACACAACTACGCAGTCTTCATATATCATTTTGTAATACTGTATTTATTTTATGCGTACGTATAGTACATAGTTATAATATAGGCTGTCTATTCTTCCACTAAAATAAAGCCTATAGCAATGGTATTGTATTGTCTTTCCGTTCTATTTGTCAATTAAATCTGCCCATTTCTTATTGCGTTTGTCATCAAAAATTCATGCATAGAGAAGATACACACGAGAACATATTAGTAATATCTTCATACTGTACATCTGCCTACCAAATAACTACAATGTAAGATTAGGTACACTACTAAGTTGATTTCTAAGAAATAACAACCCAAGTATACAGCAGGAACTGTAAATGTATCTACTAGGTATGCTAACTTAAACAATTCGCTCTGCTTTTCCAGTTTCCAAATATTCAATTTAAATCCTTTAGACGATACCCGAGGTTGTTGCTCGAAAGAAAATTAAGTTAGCAGACAATATATACTTTGCAGACCTCTTATAGCGTGGATATAACTATTCATAACGAACTTATAGGTACTAGTATTTAGTTGTACACAGGTAAATAGTAACTGGTATTATGTCAGCATTTTAAATCTACTTTCATACACAATATTATCCTTACATTAGTAATATTGAATAATACACTGGAATGTGTATTACTAAATATGATACTACGATACTTATATTATATCTACGGAAAGTATAACGACAAGGACGCAAATAGATTACCAACAGCAAAGTGGTATACGTACCTACTGTCTGTAATACTTGTAACTTTATCTTTCATTATAAATTAAACACTAAGTAATATTCAATTTCTTCACCATAGTATGAATAATTGTCATATTTTTAAATCTGTTACACTGTTCAAATATATTTATTATAATATAGGTACAATTCATTGAAACTCTTGATCACATTGGCCAATTAACACTGTTAGGACTCCATTTAAAACGAATGGATCGCTTACTGCAAGCTAAACTAAAATAGTTAAATGGAAGAAATAAAATGCTTATCCAAAAGATATTTTTTGGGCATACGGTTTATGGATTTATTTAGCTTCTATCTGTAGAATCAAAGACAGTCAACCTAAATACTACCAGCAAAGGGAATAACACGAATTGTGAACTTTTAGAGGTGACTAAATAACACGCAAGAAAGTCTCTACCATAATAACCCAAAGATGAGTATAAAGTATACCATAATAGGGGTTAATCAGCTCTTATATTAAATAGTAGATACTCGGTAGACATTGATAAAGGAATAGCATATTACAGGAACTGAAGAGAGTCGCTAGACATTGCTTTTATTTCACCAACAAATTGAAAGAAGCTGAAAAGTTATTATAGTGTGGAAGAAAAACTCATTATTATTTTACAATCCATTTGAGGTAAGAAAGAATAGGAAGGAAGGAGTCTTACGCCCTAAATGTAAAGACGACAAGGTTGATGATTAACACATGCTGGGAATTGCTATGCGACGATCTGCGACATTTTCTCATTATGAATCTGGAGATGACTTCCAAAACGACTTTTAAAACTTAAAATCCCATCAGAATTGGGCAAAAATATGCAATTTGGTCTGTTTACATAATGAAATTCGTAGCCATCTTTGAAATTCATCTCACCGTCATCAGTTCACATCCCGTTCCATATTTACTTCCATGATACCTATCTGTCTATCCAACCAGTGACAATTAAAAAATACTCTATTCTTTGCGTATGTCTTTAAATCTAACACACTATTCTCATTTCTTTCGTAGTACTGGGAAACTTTTTCCATAAATACAGACAGTATCCTATGTAAGCTTATGTTTGTAAAAAAAGTCATTTACTTGTAATTTGCGCAAGAAACCTGGCATGTTTTTCGTATCCCACATCTCCTAGCTATTACTTTCACAAAGCTACAGTATACATAGTGCATTAGACTATAAGACTATATTTCAGAATTTATTCGACTCGACTAATTTGCAATAGAGTTGCTTTCCTTTGTGAGTCAATGCTTTTGAGCCTTTCAATTATTTTGAGTAAATTGTTCAAAGTTATTGCTATTCACCATTCTAATAATCCAATAAAGTTGTCGGATGGTTTCCGCATGTAAGTAAAGTTGTTCCGGAAATGATACGCTTTGAATTTACCAGCAGAGTAGTCCTTAAACTCATTAGAAAGATAGACAGTACACAAAGCGAGATGGGTTTTAGATGAACATAATAATAATATTATTATTATACTCTCAGATTTATGATTCACAGTTGCTGCTGTAGTCTTTTGTAGACAAATCATTTGGTTTGCTTCTTGCATTTGTTTGTGAAATGTGTCTTCATAATTTCAGGTAGCACTGCTATTAGCTCTTCACTCCTGAAGACCATGTAAATTAATATTGCAAACATAATATTGCACTAAAACGTCAGTATATGGCTTGCTACGAGATGATATTTTATTATTGAGAAGGATACACTAAGAAATATTGTAATTCATAGGTTTACAAAGAATTATTTAGCAATACTCAAACAGTAAACAGATGTTAGATGATTTAACCCATTTAAACCCTTGGCATCGGTAAAGTTTCCTTAGCCGTACCATCTCTGTCATCCATAACAATCAGAGTATGTATACTATACATATAAATAAAAGTGCACAATTGTTGTACAGGGTGAAAAAAGTTTTCCAATACTAATACAATTTTCCATTTAAAAATTTTAAATCAAGAATTTATAAAGTTTCAACCTCTTTCAATTCGGTATTCGTAGGATGAAAGAGTGGACTTTAATCAGTATCTATCGTAAAATATGAATATGTATAACTCTAGCAGTTTGAAATTCCTAGTATGACTAAGCTTATGTTAGTATTTTGTCATCACTCCACATTACATATTTAACTATGGTAAGTGCATATACAGAATGTGTAAGTTCAATGTTCGCAGTTGATAAATAGAAAATATTAAACATAAATAAACTTCATAAAGTGTAGTCCACCGTGAAGTCAGGCCATGTCCTAGCCAGCCAGACAGAAAAACTATATCCGTGGGTATAGAATATAGGGAGATGAGACGCAGGTAAATTATCCCGGTTTCTACGCCGACAAAATGTATTCAATGCTCTTTCATGTTTCACGTTATCATGCCCCAACTGATTTCCTGGCTTGCAGAAGTTCATGTAAACAAAATGCGTTTCGTTGTTCCTACACTACACAATACTCATCTTCAGAACTCACTATGTATCTCTGTGTTGAAATAAATCAGCGTTTGGTTTCCTGGTTTTTAAAGTCATGCGGTGCCTATACCTCCTACCTACCCATACTCTTCCCGTTTTCATCTTCAAATTATGCAAAGCTCAAAATAAAGAGATTCGGGATAATTCAGAAACGTACCTACTTTTTCATATGGGACTTGATGAATTTGATATTAACAATGAACTTTATTTGAGCAGCCAACTGTTGATCAGCAGTGTCTCAATCTTCAGTAGCAATGTAATACGTGAATTAATTGAATTGTAGTTTTAGAGCGCATAATTATGACTAGGACTTCAGGATTTGAATCTTTCATAGTTTTTATAATAATATGTTAGTCACTTTGTATAAAAATATGTTCACGAGCGGAACGGTAAAGAGACAATAGAGCGAATCACACTACACTAAAATCAAGGCGACTGTTTATTTATTTACAGTCAGTTTTTGTGAGTTCAAAATGCCCAATTTTATTTTTCCATGTCTACCAATCTGCCATATTAAATGATGGATTCATAGTAGAAGACTGGGTTCCTAAAGTTTCACAATAGATCACAGATTACTTTTTGTATTTGCAAAATTTGTATTATATGGCTAAAAATGATATTTTGTAACCTTGTAAGAGGAATAAGGGAGATTGTATGACGTGGAGTACGCAAGGTTGAGCCTTATAAAACTACCAGAAAATGAAAACCCGTTGAATTGAAATGAAAGAAGAAAGTTTATTTTTCATTTCGGATTTCAAAAGCCGTGTCAAACTACCGCAGGGCTTTCGTGTGTCTTGTATTACGTATATCTGTAAACTGTATCTATCTTTGTCTTTGGGACGATAAAATCTTCCAGAATATTTATAGCATCTCACTCTCACCATTCTGCATTATCTTCTTTAAAATACTACATGTTATCCTCATGATCATCTTTTTCGTTACGTAGTCGCGATTTTCCAACAACTTATTTCCTGCTTCTACATTTTTGTTGCTTCGATATTAAAGTCTAGTTTCTAATAGACAGATACTTAAAGACTACCCCGCAACCATATTCTTTAGAACAATATCACCCGCGCCTCGTCGTCGTCGCCAGTGACGCAGATAAAATGATCTGCTATTTGAAAACCAGTTCTAAAAGTCTTTGTTTACTTTTCTAAACTCTTCCACAATGAACACATAATTTGGCTTTGTTCATTCATCCAGATCTTCATTCAGGCAGCAATTCATTCTATTCTGTTTAACAATTAGAGATTACTTATTACCTGCAACTATTAATTATTACCATTGTACCATTATGAAATGGGAAATACAAACAATGAAAGTTCATTAACGTATTATCTTGCTCACAAAACTATAACAGTGTAACTTTATAATGCGAACATTATAAATACTAAAATTACATGAGTAGGTAGATATGTTAACTCACAATATTTTAGCCCAATCATTATTGCTACGAACAAGTATGGTGTGTTCCTATATAGATATGAATGTGTGCGTCAGTATCTTTCTTGCTAATTTCTAAATATATCATATATCAGCCAAAACTGTAATAAAATACATACCTAGCAATATTAATTAGCGTTAGTATTAGTTGACTGTGTATTATATGTTTAACGAAGTGTAAGATTTCAACGATCATTTAATGTGTTTGTACTTATAGTGTTATACTATCGATTCCATGTTCATTCCAAATGATGATTGTTAAATGTTTGCTGCTAAAGTATTACTACTAGATTAAGAAATGAGTATTATGTTTTCATACTAAAGTCGGTATTATTACGGTGCAAGTTTACAACTTCCAATTTGATTTGAGGAGACCATTTGTAAATATTAGACTCTCAACTCTCCGCTAAGCATTTTAATACGGAAGTCAAGACACATGGTTGATTACTCCTACAACTTTCCTGGTAGTTCCTCCAGAACAAGACATCCTTGCAGAGTTTCGTATCTTTTCATGGAAGTAGAAGCGATTTCATGGGGATAAAAGAAAGTTGAGAAATTTTTGAGGCGTTAAGTATTATGGGATGAAATAAGTTTGAAGTAGGGGAGATGAGATTGAGAGATAGTTGCTACTATTTCGTAATATCAAAATCGCTTTCCTATAAGACTCTATAACAGAGACCATTGTAGACACGTATACAGCATGAAAACTTCTACAAGAGGAAACAGGTTCTACAATATTAAATAACACGGAGCATATGTCTGAGAGTTTGTGTTTGTCAGAGCCGAGGGGAAATAAAATAAAAATCCACAATTCCAGAAGCACTCCAATATTGCTTAATGTCTAGTTTCTCAAAACCCTTTTCAAGTCTTCTTGTAGTTAACAGCTTGACAAGATTTAGGTGGAAGTGTGACATAAATGGCAAAAAATCTAATCCTTCATAATACATATGAAACTTGAGCATGCGTAAAGGTTCAAAACAAAAGTGTTAAAGTAAATAGTAAATAAATAATATAATTTTGGTTCACACATAAATTGAATTAAGAAACTTTAAATATATTTTGCAAACAATTAGAATTATCGCTACGACAAAAGATACATTTATTAAATATGTAATGTGTACATTTTATAAACAAAAATAGCATCTAATGGGATAACATACTCCAATTTAACATTATTTTTTCATAAATAGGTATTTATAAAATAAAAATTACACTTGTCGTTAGTTTTTGTTACAACGTATTGCAACTCCAAGTTGTCTAGTCAGATTTTTCAGATCAATGCTCTTTTTAAAGGTGAGTAGCTGGTGAATCGAATGAGACAATAATATGATGTGACATTATTATATTAAGATTTACAAAGAAAAAATAGATTCTTTTCTAAGGTACCATATTTTGTTGTGTTATAGATAAAAGATCATGCTTTGGTATTTCATGAGTTGTATTAAGCTCCATTTATCGTTATGATTTTTGAGTTCTATATCAATACGGCAGCTTTATGCCCATTTTCAGTCATCCTTATTCTGTTCTACTTTATTCTACGAATGCTATTTTCATTTATAATGTAGGCGTATAAAAAGAAATGATTGATATCACAATTCAAGAATAAACTAAACCTTGATTAAGGTTTCTGAATGAGATATTTACATCTGTGTAATAACTGAGCACTCGTAATACAATCTGTACTATTCTATTTATAACATTTCTTTGTAATTTAGTAATATTGCAATGTATTTCACAATGGAAAGGTATATATTTACCAACTCATAATAAATTATTGTATCTACTTGTTTGATTTCAGAATTTCTGTAATCAAATATTTCATATTTTAGTTTTCTTTAGTTTATTTGCGACTTTCAGTTATGTCATGTATGTACTTTCATCAGAAATAAACCCCTTTTGACAAACGGCATGAATATTTATCGAAGAAAACATATTTGAAATATATTTTTATAAATTATTTGAAATATATTTTGATCATTTAAACCCATTT
>JABASD010002168.1:0-29561 GCA_019776165.1 Pogonognathellus flavescens
TATGATTGTACGCGTTTTTACTCAAAGCCCTGCAATTATTATCATTTATTTATATTTGTTTTCTCTCCGAAAGATTTACTATATATAGATCAAAAATCATTTCTCTGACTCGAGTATCTCTTCTCCGGAAGCTACGGACCCGTCTACCATCTGCTGAATTATTTTATTCTTTTCCTCTGGAGTTATCCTATGCTCTGCAACCAAGGGGCTTTGATAATCTTGCACACCGTCCTAACAAACATATATTATTTGACAATGATCATCCTTGAGAATGAGTTGGAGTACCGGTGTTTTATACCCATGCAATCCAAATGCTATTCGATGATGAGTCATAATGCAATCAAGATGATTCTATTTTTTTTAAATACTCGGAACATTATGAAAACTGAGAAAAAAATCCACGCTGAATTTCAAATTTTAAGAGCATCAAAATTAAAATTAAAACTAAAAAAGTCACAAAATACAAGTTAAATGGTTGGTATTTTGAGGGTTAGGGGGTTGTGGGAAAAGTTGTTCTTTTTGGCCTCAGCTATAACATGGTGGGACCCAACCATGGGGCCATAAGGTCACCCAGATATTCCGGGTGACGCTCTATTTTGCTTCGGGTGACGTTTGAAAGATTTTCCATGCATGTCATCTTTTAATAGTTTAAGTAACCGTAACGAACGTATTATATTTAAAACTAGTAACCATCACGTAATCATAATCCTGGTAAATTTAATGTATTTATATTTAATGTTTTATTCCAGTTGTGTCTGCCGAGTGGACTACAATTTCGCACCCAGAAACACACACTGGAGCCCTGTTTTCATTCGTTTATTATTACCCGTGAGAATGGCTCCAGAACATTTGGGTTCAGTTTTGTGTTTTACGAAGAAGTAAAAAGCAAGCACGTAACAGCAGCAATTCAAACTTTACAGGTAATTCATTTAGTATCACGCGACTTGGTTCACACCTTTACATCTTTACAAAGATGTATTTATAATATTTCAAATATAATACAAGTATTATATTTGAAATATTTGTGTTTTAATGTTGTCTTCTTTGTTACAGGCAATGCATTTGACAGAACTATCAAGTGCAAAAAATTACCATCAACAACGAGCAACACAAAACCGAAATATTAGAAACGCAGCAGCGAATTTACATCACAATAAACCGAATCTGCAGCAACGGGGACGGGCACATTATTTATCATCGGAAGGGAGCAACACTAGGTCACTGCCGAGGCATTTCAAACTTGCTGCACATAAACAACAATCAATTACGGCTCAAAGTTTCTACGATGCGTCCAAAGATAATCTGTATGTGAGTAAAGCCATTGCTCTGATATGTCCATTGCCTTATGTTCAAGCCTGTCGTCACTTTCTCACTGGACTTTACAAGTACGTATTGCGAAATCTGCTATAATGTTAGTATTAGTGCTATAATGTTATTTTATGGTGTAAATTTATTTGGTGTGCATTTGTTATGGTACTTAGAAAATTAGAAATGAAATGAAATTGTTGTCATGTGGGAATATAATTTTATTATGATTGAATTAGTGCACTGAGATCTTCAGAAGAAGAATTAAGTCTAGAGAGCTTTGTTTACAATCTGCTTTATTACGTCCCACTTCCACCACCCGGTCAGAGCGTTCGGATGAATTATTTTAACGAAAGCATGACCTGTGCGAGACCGAAAACCAGCGAACTTCCTCTACTCGACTATTTTCTTGGGGATTTGTTTAGACTTCTTGATCTCGATTCTGTCCTACAACTATTTACATGTGTCCTTCTTGAAAATCAAATTCTTCTTTACTCAAAAGGTCCATAAACGTCATTATTCTTTAAATATTCTTTGCCTAATTCTAAATGCCCTTCCATATTTCTCTTTTACATCCAATTAATTTACAATCCAAATCACACGCATCTAACGCACATTAATATTCAAACACGTAGTGTTATCTGTGCATCAAAATATTAATACTTTTGCCTTTTGAGTGATTTCTGAATTTATTCATTAGGTATTCATGTAAGTTTTATTTTTACAGATCTATATCGACTGATGGTTGTGTCCGAGTGCGTGACTGCAGTTTTATTCCCATTTGTTTGGCAACATGTCTATGTGCCAATTTTACCGTCAACTCTTTACCATTTCCTTGACGCCCCTGTTCCATTTATTATGGGACTTCATTGCCCTTCGACGGAAAACATCCCTTGCGAAGCAAATCTATGCTTTGTAGATATCGACAACAATATTGTGCAAGTTCCCGAGGATGTCCCAACTTTTCCTCAAAAGTCCGAGTTCATTGATGAGCTTGCCCAGATTCTCAAAAAGTACAACATCCCTATAGGAAATTTGAACAAGTAAGAATATCATTCAAATAATTATGTCAGTGCCATTGTCTTTTCCTAAAGCAAAAGAATCAGGTGAAAGGAATAAAAGAAACTGTGTTGATGTGTTCGTTGTTGTTTTGTTGTTTTGTTATTGTAGGGTAAGCAGCAGCAATACCCGAAGTAGTCCTTATCGGATGAGACGGGGAAGAGGAAGAAAAAATTCCTGGTCGCATGATTCGGATTCTGGGATGTCGAGTAATGAAGAGTCACTCTCTTTGAATGGATCTCAACTGAACATTTCTTCTTCCACATCTCAGTACATTACTCAGCCCTCACAACAGGCAACAGTCAACTCAGGAAGTAGTCATCAACAACAGTCTGAAACTCTGCAAAAAGTCATCGCTATTGTCAAAAAAAGTGGTATGCTCCTTTTCTGTGTCTCTATCTTACTGGTATTGGTATTAAAAGGATCTAATTTGTATTTAGCAGTTAGTACATTAGCATTAGCATTAACGCATTAAGAATTGCAAACTAATACCTAATACAGATATTTCGATAATTGATCCAAAATTTCGTATATGATTTTACCTCGTTAAGACTCTGTTAATTAACAGTTAACACTTATCTTGATAAGAAAACAAAATTAAGACGTGAACTTAATTTATACCTGATTGTGTACTGATTTTGCACTCAGCTGGCAACTATAAATAAACCACAGTTTTAGGCCTGTAACAGATTGTTGCAAAATAACTTTTAGCAATTATGGATTGTCATTTAGGTTACACAATAATTTATTTTAGCATCAAGACAAAAGTATGATACTCATGTAAGGCTAGGGATGCTTAATTGGGATTACTACTAGTGGTAGTTAACTTGTTAACACATAAAACATATGAAAAACTTTAATTCATTATCAACAGCAAACGTCAACAATTTCTCTTTCCTTATCATTAATAATTATTGTTATTTATCTATTATTAATTATTGTTATTTATTTATTATTAATTATTGTTATTTATTTATTATTAATTATTGTTATTTATTTATTATTAATTATTGTTATTTATTTATTATTAATTGTTGTTATTTATTACATTGTAGGAGTGAAGGTAGAAGGATATGGATCTGCAGAGGGTACAGAGGAATCTCTCACAAAAGATGATGTCTATTTAAGGAATCTCAAACTGAATAATTCCATCAGGGAAATATTCTTCAACAGATTTGTGCACATGTTTTCGTCCTACGACCATTTTCTCATTCAGCCTGATCAGGTGAGTACCTTTTTCTACTAAAAACAAATACTTATTCTGATTCTCTTCGTAAGTACGAATGAATTCAGAAAGTTGGCGTTTTGGATTTGTACTCTTGACTTTTGGCAAGAGATGAAATTAGTAATATTGAATATATTCTTAATTGGAAACTAAAATAATTGTGTGAACAGGATCCTGGTCGATTGCTCATTCACAATTTCGACAAAGCTACATTTTTGTCAGATCAACCTGATCAAAATCAGGCATTTTTATCTCGATTTATTGAAACTCAAATGTTTGCGACTCTCATTGATCGAAAGATTGCTTCAATGGGCGGAGAAATGGATTATAATCTGACGATTTTCGAACAGCGTATTAAAGTTTTAAGGTAATGTCGCATTTATTATTCAGGATTCTAAATAAGAAAAATTTGTGTGTTTTAATGTTTTGTTTACATTACATTGTGTGGTGTTTGTAGGAGCATGTATGGGGAAAGCTTGGTGAGGACACCGTCTTATGAACCATGTAACACAATCAAAGAAACTGAACAAACGCTGGAAAAGAGATTTCTAAATCCGGACTTTATAGCTCCGCCTGTTCTCGAAGTCAGCAATCAGAAACGAAATTACGATGTTCCTCCCGGGTGTTTCCCTATTCTGAGCAGCGCCCTTCTAAATGTTAGTCCTACAGATACCAGGTGAGCCTTCATCATAAATAATATTCAGTTCAGTAACAATTTATTACAATCGTAATTTTATTATTATTATTTTATTATTACGGTTTTATTGAAACAGGCCACTTCAACATGAAAATAAATGTATGATGATCATATTTTGTTGTCTGATTTTCAGAAATACGAAATTATTGAAAGAAGGAAGCACAAACGATGTGATAATTCAAGAAGTCTCTTTACCTCCAACGAACAGCGAATACCCGTCTTTAAGAAGTGTCTTTCAACCGAAGCAAACAAATTCTAGTCCCGCATCAATTGCCCAAGCCAACTGGGAGTTTGTTAAGCAGTTGTTACAGGTTTGTATAGCAGTTCCTATTTTCTGGCGTTTTGTGTTAGAACTGGGAGTGGTTGGGCTAATTGGACTGTGTATGTGTGTGAGGTGTAGGAATGCAAGTCAAAGACCAAGAGGATGTTGGTTGACAAAATGGGAGCGGAAGCAGCAGCTTTAGGTCACGGAGACGTGTCAATTGTCGGAGTGGAAGAAAATACCCTGGTAGCTAGTCTTTGTGATCTCCTGGAAAGGATTTGGGCCCACGGGCTTCACGTGAAACAAAAAGGAAAGAGTCCCTTGTGGAACTTTCTCACCAATTACCAAGAGTCGGAAGCATGCAAGGACTCGTCCAAACCCATCGACCCACAGTTCCTCACTCCTGGTAAGCGCCTTCCAAATATTTCCCAACATTTCTCTCTACCAACTCCTATTCAACAAAAAAATGTTTTACATCAATAACATCTTTCGTACATACTTACTAAACTATGCAATTCCAACTGTTGGTGGAAGGATGCATTTGATGCTTTCATACTACTACAAAATAATTAACGAACAATTTTTAACATGGCTTGCTCTTTGTGTCAATAATTTGCCCAATTTTTATTTATGGTTCAATTGAGATCCCTATCTGGGGTCTCTTACAAAATTTTGCTGATTAAACCTTTCAACATAATCTGTATTCACAAAACAGTATTTCCAATATTATATTATATGAGTAAAAATGTAAATGATTGTCGAAGTACTGGGGAATAATTATTGATTAATTATTATTTTCTTCACATGCAGCTTTGGCCTGGTGTATTCTTCGCAAACGACTCGACAGTATGCAATCCGCAGTTTTTCTTGGCTGCCTTTTTAATTATTCTTATTGTTCTATCACCAAATTAATTTTGGGAGACAGTGCCTGTGTACCTCACACATTTATCTGCAACACAATAACCATCCACTCTTTCCGTTGTCCATGTTTGTATATCCTTCTTGTAATCGTCTATTGACTCAAAGCGACTTTTCTGTTTCTGTTGCCTTTTTTACACATTCAACTTCCTGTGAATTTGTCTTTTGCATGCAGAGACGGAAACAACGTCATTAAGCACAAAACTGACAAAACTACTAAAATGTGTGTTCCTACTTACGAGTTACTTTCTACACAAAATTTCCTTTATCCAGTAGTGTCCAGTCCATCATTATAATTTATTTTTACTGACTGAACAAGTTTTCCGAAGTCAACAAAAGTCTACTGTATTGTACTTCCGCTGCAATTCTTTCATTAACTAGTTCACTAACTAACTAGTATGTTTTGTATACCTATAATAGGCATTATTGTTGTACTAACCAACCAGGAATCAATCTGAAAAGGTCTTCACTGATTTTGGAGTACATGATGTTTAAAACCAAACTGCATCACCTGATTTTAAACCAACTATTTCATAGTTTTAAAATCTGCTACATTTTAATTTATAATTAGAATATTGCGTCACTTAATCGTCATTAATACTGCAATAATGTAACAATATTTTATTAATTAGTATTAAAATACTTGACAATGACTTAAAGTTGTGGGTGAAAAATGACTGCAATGGCCTCGAAGGAGAATTATTCCATTGAATCGCGAACCTTCAGCAAGTTTTCACAGACTCTGGAGACTTGCACCAATTCGGCTCTAGTTTTTAATTTGAACTGCTTTTCTAAAACCATCTCTCCGTCTGGATATAAATTACAATATAATTGAAAAAATAATAAGTATTATAAAGATTTGCAATATATAATAGACGAATAGTGTTTGATATTTATGATTTGAAACACGAAGAACTGGTAACTTAGCTTTTAATTACTTGTGAGTTGAATCTACAATTTGTGTTTACTGAAGGTGGTTTAAAATCAGGTGATTGTGAGGATTTTCAAACCGTGACGTAATTTTGATAGAATATTTGATCTTCTGTTGTGTCTCGATCTCTTTAATGGCTTTCACTAATCAAACTAAATGGAATGAGAAAATCTCTTTTTCTTCGAATGAAATTCAAAGCTTTTAAAACTTGATTGATCGTGTTGTTTACTTGTGAAAATACAAGTTCTATTTTTGATTGATGTGGCAAAGCTCTGTGCTGCTCGTAAACTGTTGGCTTGAAAACTACAAAATGAATGTAAAACTGAGTAACTGCAGAGTGCTTTTGTAAATATATTAACAGATTTTGCCGTAGTTTCATTTTATGATATCGTATTACATGATTACTTTGTAGCCAAATCGAGTAAAAGTAGAAAAGAGATGTTCAGTCTTCCGGATTTCGTGTTGACAATCAAGTCTAGAGATTTAAGCTTGATTTCGGATTATTTTGTGAAGCCTATGAAGGGTAAGTCGACATCCAACTAAATTCCTTTTCTAGTCGTCCTTTTGACTAATTGGTTCCTGTACTACTACTACAATTACTTATTACTTACTCCAAAGACGTTAATTGTGTCCACGGCATATTTATAAGTTCTTTCTGTGTCATATTCTCAACCAAAACTCATCTGTCCTTTCCCTTCCTGTATAACTAAACTCAAAACAAATCGTATTGCTGTTAAATTGTGAAATTCGTCGATGTGTATTTTAAAGCTAGTTTATATAGATAGTAAGTCATTTAGAAATGCCGTCGAAATAATTCCACCTTTCTAATCAATATCCTTTTTTCATTTATCACAATTTTACATTAACTCTGTCAATCAACACTTTTTATAGCCAATTACAAACACAGAAACAGCGGATGTTTGTAGTTTGTAGTAGCTGTGAATCATCTGTTTTGTGTTTCATATTTAACACTACATGCTGCTTGTGTGTAAATGTTGAATGTGAAAGAAACACAAAACTGACGATTATACTTATTATTAGTCGTTTTGTAACAAATGTAATGTTGGGATTGATCACTTAATTTTGCCATTCGTCAATTAGTAGTTAGTGCCTGCTCAATGTTAGTTAACTGCATGCTTACTATCACCTTTTCTTATTCGATATACCTTTACAGCCAACAACTGTTTTTTAGTTATTTAACTCGCCCTTTGTGTACTGTGTAGTGTAGCCAGTGTTTGCTAATTCTGGCCCAACGTCCATCGTTCACAAATCAATTATGAATGGGCCGTATTTGTAAACTATCATTCAATTGTATAAATTAGATATCCACATATTTTATTTATTACAACTTAATCCAGACTCCGAATATTCGTGCGATGGTCATTGTCGATATCGTCAATTCGTTGCCACAAGACAGCATTGCCATTATTAGTCTTGTGGCAAAGATTTAATCTTGTTGTGAAACTACCACTTGGATCGGGTTAGCAGAGACGAAGTCTCAGCTAAAAATACTCTTTATTAATAATATTATTCATATAATTTTCCATTAATTAATATAATTTAATATTATTTAATATCATTAATTAATATTTATTAAATATAATGGAAAATTATATGAATAATATTATTAAGAATAATATTATTAAATAGGAATAATTTTCTATTATATTTAATAATATTATTCACGTGATTTTCTATTATATAGTATTTTTAGCAGAGACTTCGTCTCTTCTCTGCCAAAAATACTGTTTACTAGATACCGGATAATTTTCGGTATCCTGGAAATTTCGAACTTTCCTTGTGGGAAAAACCGACAACAATTTATCATAGTATGTTCTTGTTTTCATGTGGTTTATTAATTAATATTTTTGTTATTGGATTTTGTGACCAATAAATAGGAAAATGTTTTAGATTCAGTGGTAATTTTTCTAGGATACTGAAAAGAACCTGTTTTTCACCAGGGACGTGAGTTTAAATTCACAATTTTAAAATTTACAAAAATTTACTGAATAACTAACTGTAGATGACTGCAGGGGTGACTGTATGATGGTTAGTGAGTTGTAAAAGTATTTTGGAAATCCGAGCCAAGTTGTAAATGTTTCGTGTCAAAACTCCAATGATTTCACTTTGGTTGTAAAATGGCAAGGGAAGCATTGTCTTGTATGCCAACGCCAACATATTTGAATATAAAAATTAAAAAGTGAATCTGTTAAGTACTGCTTTCTAGAGTAAACTATAACTATTAAGTTTTTAAGTATGAAGCAACGTAAACATCTATCTATTAGAGATGAGTTTTTCCCTGCCAGAGAAAATGACAGTTTGATAGAAATGGTTTTTGGTTGTCTGGAAATTAAAAATACAGTTGAAGTATTGTTTACTGCATGAATGTTTGATACCCCTGACACTGATTGAGGAGGTCACTGCATGAATTGGGCTTATTATCTCCGTATTGGTTGTAGAACATTTGTCGTGTAGTAATGTAATGGTCAAAAGCTCAATGATTGATATTTTGACGGTTCGTTTCTTACACAACTGATTGCCTACTTTTGTTTTTAAGACCAAGTACCTAGTGTCGAATTAGTGATGTTACTTTGGCTGTGCTCAATGGAAATACCTGTGTAAAAACTGATTTATAAATTGTAGACCTTTCTGCAATGGCCATGGAATTGAATCTGAATGTGACCTCACCCACAAAACCAAAGGAAACTCGGAGATCTCCGGAAAAACGCGAGAGACGCTCTAGAAGTTTAGAACTGCCAGCTATTAAGCCGTTACCAATTTCTATTGCGTTTGATATGAGGTCAGTATCACAAATCAAGGGTAAAGCAAATTAAACACAAAGAACAGTTGGTTCACTTGTGTCTGTGTCCTCGGTATAATTAGTCACATCAAAATCACTTTTACTCTGCGATTTAAGTACCCGGAAGTATATTTTAAGTGTTAAGTATTGTTGACCTTCTAGACACCACCTTTTTTAACTGTCTTTGTGTTCTTATCTTCATTTTCATTCTGTACAACTTCTCTAACTTTCCAAATCTTATTTATCTTATTTTTTATCATTTACATCAGATGGTAATTATTAGAGGAATGGGTTGGGAATATTGTGAGATGTATTGTAACCATTATCCATGATAATTTTTGCATCGTACATTGATTGAGAATTGAACAGTGTTTTGTTTTTAATTTTTGCAGAAACATTCAAGCAATAACTGAGATAAAGACGGAAATTGGATATGCGAGAGCTTGGATCCGACTCTCACTGGAGAAAAAAGTGCTGTCAAAACATTTGCGTGCTTTGCTAGCGGACGATGAGCTTCTGCGTGGTTGTTACAAAAGAACAGCGTTTCTCAGATCTGAAGAGGAGAGAGAACAATTTCTGTATCATCTGTTGACGCTGAATGCCGTCGATTATTACTGTTTCACAAACACATACACAAATATAGGTACTCATCTTCATTTAATCAATATTCTTTTCTATATCTTATCTATATTGTATTTGATGATGCTTTCTGGCTGGGCATCAAAAGATCAAGATGCGGATTGATGCCCTAAACCGCTCAGTCAATCGCAAATAAAATTGAATCATTCAAAAAATTGAAATTAAGTAGTACAGATTTAGATTCTGCTTTGAATTAACTGAACCACAGTAAGTAGTGTGGTGTTTTCAGAAAATAGTCACAAAAAGTCACTGAACGCGATTAACTAGCTATGTTTTCTATTCTAACTAACTAGCTTTATGTCTTCCGAATAAATTGTCAGATTTGTGAGTTGAGCTATTCAACATCGAATTCAATTCTGTACTAATGGACCTGATTTAATTATATTTGTAGGGAAAGTTTAGTGGGTACTATATAAATTCGAATCCGGTCTTTCTGATGTTCTAATTAGCCGGCTGTAACATCGTACACTCAATGTCCAACAAAACACGCCATTAATTACAGACCCATTTTTGCAACTGGTACTGCTCAGCTACTCTTAGTTTGTGAAATTTTTGTGCCTCTGAGAGGAAATTATGGCACAACCGCATTTGTTTACTATTTTAACTTTTCTCATTTCTCACTACAAAAATCAAAAAAACGCTAAAAATTAAATTAAAAAATTAAATTAAATTATAAGAAAAGATTGTTGCCTGGGTAGTTTTGTAGCTTTTTGTAGTGAAAAATCAGAAAAGTTGAAATTGTAAACAAATGCGGTTGTGCCATAATTTCCTCTCAGAAGCACAATAATTTCACAAAGTAAGAGTAACAGTGCATTAACAAATAATATTGTGTTTGTGTGTTTTACAGTTTTGCCATACCGAATCCTAATATTTCCACTGAAGCGATTCAATATATCGACCACAACTGCTAACGTGTGGGTTTGTGTGTCCGGAACACTTGGGGAAACCGGTTCTATTCCAATGCCAAAAAACTCATTTGAATTTCCTTTTACAGTAATTTCTTTTTCACCTTTTTCAGTCTAAAAGAAAAGTATGGGAATCATAACTTTACGTTTATGTCAATCATTTTTATATCGTAGCATAAAAACTTGGGACTCTTGACGACTTTACACATTGGACATGACAACAGCGGAATGTCTCCCAAGTGGATTGTTGATTATGTTGTTGTTCGAAATGAAGTCACTGGTCACTGTATCAAGTAAGCAATCATTTATTACTAATTACTCTTATCTGTAATGTAAAATGCATCGTCTTGCTTGGAGCTTTGCTATAGCCGTGTGTGGCGTGGCGTGTATTACTGTTTATCTAAAAATAAAAGACTCCTGAGGAACTATAAGGTTATCTGGAGCTGGAAAGGTTTTAATTAGAGTTGCTAATTAAGTTTAACTGCGTTGCTAGGTTCAGGTCACCAACTGACCTTATTTTGAAATTACCATTAGCCGGGGACTATTAATTTTAGACAAACAGAAGTACATTCATAAACTAGTGGCATCATACATCTAATTTTCCATTGTATAGTATTTTTAGATGGAAATCCCATCTAAATAATTTTCCATTATATAGTATTTTTAGAAGGGTGATCCAATATAATTCAAAATTGCAATAGTCATAGCATCAAGGGTATTCAACTGTGAAATATTTTCTGTTAATGAGAAGAACGAATGATTATTTACATAATTTTTAGAATGGCTACGATTTGTGTAACCGATTGTAGATTCTGAGTCTTTTCTTGCCTTTCATTCGCTATTCAATAAATTTAAACTGAATAAAAAATAAATAATTTGAATTCGTGTAACAATTAAGGAACTTATTATGATCAGCGCTGGTGATGTTTTTAGATTCCCTTGTGGTCGTTGGTTGGGACGAGATACAGACGATGGATCCTCAGAGAGGTTACTTGTAGGGGAACCGTTTTATCAAGCCGGTGAAGAACTACCTCCTGAATGTCGACTGAAGACACCTCCAAGAGCACGAAGTCCCAGCGTTCCAAGACGACCTTATGAAAGTCGAATGACTATTTCTGAAATTCAACAATACCTTGGTAAATAAATAATTTTTTTTTTTTTTGAAAAGTGGAAGGAGAAGTGGGTTAATACTAATTCATGTTGCATTTGCTGTGCAGGAGATTCCGTGAATAGCATCGTAAAGTACCACTATAAGTCTGATAAAGATCGTGGAAGTTTAACGGTGCTTTTATGTGGGGAAACGGGACTCGTGTCAATTCTAGAACAAGTTTTCCTCTACGGTTTCAAATCCAGTCGACTGTTTGGAAAGAACTTTTATATCTGGGACTATTTTGGTACGTACAGTTGAAAAGTGGTCAGTTTGAAAAAGGGGAGAATTCAATCTACTACCGACTAAAGATTTACTCTTGAAATGCATTTGATTTTTACTTTTATAAACACAATAATCATGCATGTTCCTTTGTATTCAGTTGGCCTAGAAAATATAAAATTGTATTTCTTAATAAGTCAACATACATTTCCATGTCATTTTCCCGAAAAATGTTTTACCTGTTTGTTGTGTCTGTTCATTTCAAATAATGCTTTATTATACGGATCTGGATTGTTGGCTCACTAAAAATGGTTTGAATAGTTTTGAATTTATTTGTTTACAGTACGAGTGAAAGAGTTCTTTGACACAGTTCTTAGAGAATATGATTTGGCTCAAACTGAGGACGAAGAAGGATTCCACGAACAAATTGCATCTATGGGAGCTTACTGCGCTCTCATAGATAAAATAAATTCGTACGCTGAAAGTCTTGGCAAAGATGGAAAGTTTCAATTGTTTATTTGTTTATGCACAAGGTAAGACCATTTTTCAGGAAACATTATTAATACAAAACTTAACAATTAATCATAATTTAAAACTCATTTATATCCGTTTTGATTTCTGTGGGTTTGAAACTAATTTTGAAACATTTGGGATTGGTAGAGAGCATTTGTTACATCGCCTGCCAGCACACATGTCCAGTTGTCCTATTACATCACAAATGTATGAAGAACATTCATTTCTACGGGATGCAGATCTTTTGTCATACCTTGTTCAGGTTCTGGAAGCTTTGGACGACTATGACATTGTCCTAGAACATTCTCTCACCAAAGGAATCGAATGAAATAATTAGCTCTTCGTAATTTAACAACATTATTATATTCGAACAACATTACCTGTAATAGCCAATATAATATAATATAATAATAATTATTTAATAGACAAAATATGCTTTCAAAACCAACTGGGCTCTTTATTGCGGTTACCATTTGCCACTTATTAATAAAAACACTTGTGTCCCACATTTCGATGTCTTCGCCACATAATTCACCAAACAATAGATATCTTATATTAATGTTAATGTTAATAGTAATGCAGTAGTAGTGATGCACCATGCACCTACATTTCAAGTGTAGACATGTGTCAGGGTACCCCATGTCTGTGACCTTCGTGGATGCACCTTCCGAGGTTGCCAGCTTATGTGGAAATATGAAGAACGGCCCAATCATTGAATTGACTTATTTGTTGTTAGATTTTGATTGATTGAATATTTATTATAAGTTCGTTGGTCAATTTTTGGAACCATAAGACACATGTCATTAAAGATGTCCATATAAAGTGTCGCCCAATAAATCTGGAGTCTCAGGGCAACCGTATTCCACAGTATAAGGAACTGACATGCTATTTTATGATGAATTTTTGCACCCCAGTTCAATTTATTATTAGTGAAAACGTAGTTATTAATGACGTCACGTAGTATTCACTAGATAAGTCACTAATATTTTAACTGGGATGGAAAAATTCATCAAAAAATAGCATGGCAGTTCCTTCAGCTGTGAAATACGGTTGCCCTGAGAGACTTTAGATTTGTTGGTGTCTCCGGTACTTCATAAATTTTGTAGGGTGGCTTTTGTTTCACACGTAACTCTGACCAAATGCCATACAAACACTGAGACACTACTTTAGAATAGACCAAGCAGATACAGTATGCAATGCATTTATACATAGTACCATTCATATTATTTTCGGACGATTGTGGCTTACGTACGTTTAGTTAACATTGCATATTTCTATGTCTGGAAATGTCTGATTCGGGGGATTGTTCCATTGACATCGGGTGAATCTTGTTTCGGGCGATATTTCCCGAATGATTGAGACTTGAGTGTGTAAGAACAGTAAGAAGTGTGGATGAGAATGTGGAAGAAGAGAATTGAGTGAATGGATATGATTTAGGTTGTAAGAAGAAGTTGCAAGGAGTGTGGTTTGGAGTGAGAGACAGACAGAAGACGATGTTGTGGTTGTTGTTGGTGCACGAAGTGCGATTTGAGTTGGTTGAAGTTGGTTGTTTGGATTTTTGCATCTTCTGCGGACTAGGAGGATCTTGTGCTGACTATGGATTGTTTTAGGAGTGAGACTGCGAGAGTCGGAGTAGTTAGTCTCTTCTTGGCGTTCCAACTGGTCGCATCTCTCTCGCTCGCTCTCTCTGCCTCTCCAACTCTCCAAGTCCAAACTGCAACAACCCTCGTCATCCGCGTTACGCAACTTCGCTTTGGCTGCCACCACCACTGCAACCAAAACTTCTTCTTCGCCAAACACCACCAACTCTTCTCCTCCGCCAATCAACTTTTCATCCCAAACAAAACTCAACAAACAAACCCAAAAATTCTCGCCTTCCACTTCCTTCCTTCCTTCCTTCTCACTCTGCCAACATTCAACACATTCATGCACAATGCAATGCAAACTATCACTTCACTCAATATAACCAAATCCCAACTTTTCGTCTCACTTCAACCAAAAACCAAAACAAGTCCAGCCAGACACCACCAATCCAGTTCTCCCTGTAAAACCACCATTCAATTCATCCATCTCACTCACCACCGTTCAAGTCTCAACGGCCCCGAACAGCTACAAATCTCGTCTAAAAATATTTTCCTATCAGTCATATCATCACACGATAAAAAATAACAATACGTGTACTGCACTTTTACAAGTCCACTTCCTACACCCAGACATACAACGCAAAAATTCTCTTCGCTCTTCGAAAACAGAAGAAGCACTTTCGGCGCAAGGTAAAAGCACAAATCTGTGTTGTTGATAAGACGAAGAAGAATAGCAAGTCCTTCGTTCATTAGTCTCTTTCAGACATCGGATATTCCAACAGCCACCAACTACTCTACTCCTACACAAACTGCATACAGGCAAAATTAACTCGTAATGAAGTAAAATTGCAATAAAAGGAAAATGAGAGAGATTTTGTGCATTTCTTCTGTTGTGAACTGCAGAGAAATAGTTCCAAAGCGATTGGTTCTTGTGTAGTTTGTAAATGTCACAGTGAACTTTCAATTTGAAAAGAACAGTGGCAGTGGTAAAGAATATGTTCAGGGATTTGAGAGGTTGATACTTGATAGAGAGAAACAGTAAGCTAAGAGTCAATAATATTATTGCAGTACTTAATTTGTAAAACATTAAAAAATCGGGGACAAGTGAGACGTGCTTTTCTACGTGTTGTTTGTGTTCGTATTGAATGGAGACTCTACACATAGTAATAACAGTTTGTGTAGTTGTATTACTTAATTACGTTTAGTAGTAAAAGATTAGTTAAGAATTGGTGAAGGCAGGAAAATTAATTTGCGTAAGAATTATCTGAAATAATATGATGATTACAATATGCGCAGTCTATACGCAGCAATGAGACTGGGCCAGTGAACTTACAGCTCTTTATAGACTACACAGGGCAGAGACTACACTATAGGCAATGTTAATGGTCGTGTGTGTACGTTATGTGTTCTAAGGTTTGTTTGACTAGGAGTAGTGAAGGAACAAGTTTTCTGTGTCAATGGTCAAGTGCGAGTCACAAATGAGAAGAAAAGACAGAATGTTTCTACAATGAAAGAAAAGTTGTTCTATAGAGGGGAATACTATCAATTCTATCTGTGAACATTTCAAAGTAGCGACGAATTAGCAGAAGGAATTAAAAGAGTTGTTCATTCTTCTGCAGAACAGTTCGTGCAATGAAACAGAAGAGTGGGGTAGTCAGAAAGTGAGTGACAGTGACGACCACCACCACCACTTCCACCAAACAACTCAACTGCTCCTATAATAACATTTTTCCTATTTCCATTCAACAATAGTCAAATATTTTATGTCCAACACAAAAAACTCTTTCTTCCCGGTATCCTAGAAATATTTCAATCTAAACCCTTTCCCCTTTTATTAGTTAGAAAATACAAGGCAAATAATTGCAACCTATGTTTTCCTCAAAATGTTTCCCGGATTTTTCCCCGTGTGTTAAATTAATTTAAATTAATTTAAATAAACATAAACATAACAAAGAAACTTTTTTCCACCAGCGTTAGAAAATCAAGTGGTTGTGTAATGAGTGGCAGTGTCTTGACTTGACTGATGAGTGAGACAAAGTTATGTGAGACAAAATTGTGTGAGACACACATGACATGACATTTTGCATTACATTTTGTCTTGAGCACATAGCCACAGCTTGTTGGTGCTGCAGACACTGAGAATTTGTGAAGGTGTGGAAGAACAAACAAGTCGTGGTAGCAGAAGAGCGTCGTAGCAGTCTTGTCCACTCGTCTGTCCTGCCTATCTAAAACAAAAACACCAAACAGATAAAAGAAATTGACTCATTGACTGTGTCGGAAGAATAGCACGTCTGTCTCTCTGTCTGCAACAATACAGCGATGTTGTACAATTCCAATGCAACAAGATTCTTCTTTGATTGGCCACACGTTGACTCTTGCCTCTATTCGCAAGACGAGACTCTGACAACTTGACATATTCAGATATTCAGATATTCATAATACCCAATAAGCATAATATATAATATATAAACAGACAATATATGAACATATATACAAACACACACATATAAACTTATAAACACACACACATATATATAAACATATAAAAACGGATATATAAATACTAAAGGTATTATTGATAACAATGTGCTTCTGTAACATGAAAACCACTTGAACGTATTATTAGTAGTTGACAAACAATTAATAACTGTCCAGGTAGTTGTGTCAGTGTGTGTGTACCTTCCACTTTCTGCAGTAACCATTCTACATCAGTTACTATTTGCACAGGCCACACCACAACAACTACATTGCGTCAGTGTTTCATCATTTAGTTTTGTTTATTGCATCCTACGACAAGAAAGAACAGAAAAGTATTTACATTTACACGATACGAAAGTAATTACATGACATGACATGTGCGGAGGAAGAAATGCCAAGCAAGAAGTGCCTCACAAATTAAGTAGCGTAATAATATACAACATCACTCTCATCGTAGAACTTCTATTCACATTATCAGCATTAGTGTAATCTTATTATTATTATATGCAGCAGTTGAACGTGACATTATACTACGTGTAGAGTGAACGTGTGCTCCTGTTAAACGATCGAAGGTGTGTGTGTCTGTGTATGAGCAGTGCTTTAATCGTAACTACTTGTATAGGGAGAAACTGATGGGACATAGTCACTGCGTCTAATTTGATTTGGCTGCTATACGCACAGAGATACTTTTGCAAGTGAAGTGTGTCTAACTGTATGGGAGGTGGACTTTATGACTGTTGAAGCTTCTGTGGCTTAAAAAGAGTGAAAAGTGAGTAATAGAGAGAGTTGAGACTGTGGAGAAGTGCAGCTACAGGTATTTTTCTGTTAACTGATTAGTTATTACAGAGTAAGCAAAGTTCCCTTATATACCGTTAACATTATTACATAAGAAATAATATAAGGACACAGAGGACACACAGAGATGTGAGAGAGGAGGCCTACAAGGAGGACGACTGTTTTGAATTGTTCCACGTTCAGAGATGAGACAAGATCTTTCATTGTTTTTTGTGTGTGACGTTGAGACTGTTGCGAGTTGTGGTTGACTTTGACTGCGGAGCCAAAGAGCAACTGATCAATTGACTATTCTTCTTAGCAACTGAATATGGATTGTCACTTTTTCATTCTCACTGCTACGACCACTACGACCACTACCCACCACGCACTGTGAACTCCTCTGAGACACACACAGAAAACATTCTTCTCACTGCTCTCTCTCTCAAACCCTTTTCATTCGAATTGAAACACAATTCAATTACAAATTCAAATGGAAAAGTAAATTCAAGGGGAAGAAGAACAAGTCTAGAGCTGGGCCGTCTTTCTTGCCTTGTCAATTACAAATCTTTTTGCTTCACTTCAGAAACGAGACACTTCACAGCTTCTCCCATTTAGAAACAGTTCCATTCTTCTACTTCTTCAGTTCTGCCACTCCCACCCCATTCTCAAATTGTCATCTCAACTTACAGCCACTTCCTCACAAAATCCACTTGCAGCCACCGAAATCTCTTTCATTCAGGTAAGTCATTCATTACTCCTGTAGCTTCCAGCCCCCTTACACATTCTGTGTACATGGCAAGTGATTCCTCATGCAAATGATTTTTCAGGTGTGGAAAAGAAAAATTGTCGATTCATTTCTTGCACTAGTGTCACATCATCATCCTTACTCTATTTAGCCACTCAGTCCATTCGTTTGCAAATCTTCTTCTTAAATTAATTCTTCTAGATAAAGTGTCAACTTAAAGGAAAGACATTCTGCTACGTACTCTAAAAATGGCGTATGAATGGCTATGCTAATTATACTGACGTGTGTGTATGGAGTAAAAGTGGATACTGCTAATTGATACTATTCTTCACCATTTCATCTCACTATCCCTTGTCTCATCCTCATCTCACCCTCAAATTGTAAGTATACCTCGTGTGAGAGAATGCAGCTACGCAGGCATTTTACTCTTAACTGATTAGTTCATTACAGAGTAACCAAACTTCCCTTATATATCCCATTGACAGTATTACTCAAGTTATGGCACTGTGGGTTAATACTTAACAGTAGTACATTTTCTACGAGCAGCAATTTTACTTCACACGCATTTATCATGTTACATGGTCACAATTAGTATATTCATATATTTGGTTATGACACTGTTTCCAGAGGGAAAAAATATTTTACAAATTAAATTATTCATTGGTATGTAAATTATTGACGCGAGAATAATTTGTTTAATTGAATATTGAAAGTACAAATGAAATACAGATATGATGATTTGTTTGAGAACATATGGCACGTGAGATTGTGGATATTAAAGGGTTGGTGAATGATTATAAAATTGAAACACAGGAAAGAATATTGTGGAACGGTGTGCATAAATGCATTTCTTATGTACGGGCATTGGTTTAATTGATGGTAGGACAAATTGATATAATAAAGGTATAAGTAGATTAGTGATCGTTATTTGTATTTCAAGCCGCTTAATGATAACAGAAGAAATGTGATAGTGGTTGGATGATCTTAAACGCTCCTCGTGGTGTGGCATATCCGTGGCACACTTTTGTGTAGGGCAAAACAGACTCCTGGGATAAAGGTCCTTAAGTTAAGAGGCTTTATCTTTCCCCTTTGTAGCGGCTGAAAGAAAGAAGATAAGACGAGCACATCTGCATTCTTCTTCAGCTATTGCGGGTTGTACTGACACAAGTGGTGGCTGGAAGTTGCTTCTGTCGTGGCATGAACCATCAAGTGCCACATATTTAAATCAGGCTTCACAAAGCGAGTCCAAGTTGCTTAGCTGTGAGAATGCTCATTATTCATATTCACAAACAGACTTGATTGACTTGGCTCTTTCCTTTGCCTTTTATACCTGTATTTGATATGTATACTTATAGTCGTGTCTTATTGGGAGGGACGCAAAGGATTTTATGTCTTATCTCTGTGCATAAGAAGAAGAAGAAGAAGCGAACAGGACATGACTTACTACGAACACATCTCCCTGCATACATTCGTGGCTAATCAATCTGCACTTCTCGTGCATGTGCGTATCTTCACCCGAATTTATGCTAAACGCCCCGTTTATGTGCACATTTAATTACACACTTCTGCTTTTAGTCAGACTCCCACTATGCATAAGTGTGGGCTCTATATATAGCACCTCTATAAATCTGTGCGGACACAATGTGCAATATTTCATTTCATGTTATTCACTTTAAACCAATTAGTCGCTAAGTCCTTCTCATTGTTACACTATGACGGTTATTTACGAAGATATCTACACGAACTCTTATCGCGTTTCTTGCTAAAGTGCTAAATTTACATTTTTGCAATTTGCATACATGCATACCTATCTAGCTATTTGTTCTTGTATCTGTTCTAAATGCTGGAAGATAGATCCCCTTTGAATGCTGTTATAGTACTAGTGAGCCTCACAATCAGACTGGAATCCACTACATCTGTTTTGTTTTAGTAAGTAATTTTCCGTCTCAAGTTGCCTCTTTCCCAACGTCTGTCAAACGGTTTCTGTGAATACAGTTCTTCATTTCATTTCTATTCTGCACTTTGGGAATCAGATTTGATGTGACAATAAAAAGTACGTGTAGTATGAAGCATGAAATTTGTTTGATAGCAGAACATAAATTGGCAGAAAAATGTCAAAATCGTTTCAGAAATGTTATGCAACTTTGGAAAATTCAATTCGTGCTATATGTAGTAGTAAGTAATTAAGTATAATTGAAATGGATAACTCATCAGGGCTTACATTTAGCTTACTAGCTTTCGTTTAACATGGAAGACGCTGAATGACATGTTTTTATGCAACAAGTCAGTTATCAGTGTAGCATCAGTTTTACAGCTGTCGTTTGCAGCATTTACGATAATTTTACGCAGGTAGCGTCCTAAAACGAAGCGAATTCGCAATGGCAATCGTAAAAAAATGTTGGATGCCACGAGAGTAGCATTTGTTCAGTTTAATGGAATTGAATTGTTTAGTCAGACCATACACAACTACGTACCTGAGATGTCTACCGCAAATCCCCTGTGTGTGATGTGTCTGCAAGAATACACAAGAACAAAAGAACATACACATTCAGTGCCTCTTCATTTATACGTGTGTGTCTGCATGCACAAGCAAAACATTTGGCTAGGCAAGGAAAACAAAAGTTTTTTCAACGCACAAAGTCATCATTTTAGACAAAAGTGGAAAAGTTTTGCTGGAAGTTTTGCATGTCGTTTGGTTTGGTTAGCGACAAAACTTGTGAAACGTAAAGTCACCTTTGAATGTATTTGCAGGGTAATGCAGAGATGTGAAACGGAGAAGACCAAGTCAAAAGTCCCGTGTTTTGAGAAATTAGGAAATAAGTTGACTGGCAAACTCCAAAGAGCTTTCTCACATCAGTTACTTTGTTTTACTTTTCCCGTACACCTCAACATGCGCTGCTTATATGCCCGATGAACTTTATAAAGTTCATCGGGCATTTCAGCCGTTTATAATCTTCAACCTCAACCTACATTGCTTTTCCAATCTACTTCCGACAACCAACTCTATGATCTACCATGGCAATAATCATACTAAAACCACCATTTTCAATTCAGTCGTATACACTCCGTAGTCCGTACTCTTCTCACTCCACAAGACAAATAGAGATGGAAGTGGCTCACAAAACTCAATTCTAACGATTCTAGTAAACGCTCCTCTTTTCCAATGGAATTTTCGTACAATCCACTTTGCTTGTATTCATGTGAAGGAAAGAAATTGACTTTAATTAAAAGTAATTTAATCTGCATGAATTAATTAATGTTTTATTTAAAAATAGTTTGAAATAATTATACCGACAACATACTTATCTATAAATAAACAATGTATGTACATACTATATGAAATACTGAACATATTTTTTAGAAAACCTTACAAGTAGAGAGCTAATCTGTCAACGAACGTTACAAATACAACTGAAATAGTCAAACATTCATTAAGTAACTTTCTAACCGCAAAAATTTTACTTTTCTAGTAAACGTTCGTTGATAGATTAGCTCTCTACTTGTAAGGTTTTCTAAATAATATGTTCAGTATTTCATATCGTATATGTACATACATTGTTTATAGACATGTATGTAAAATTTGAAACTTGCTCATAGTTTTACCTTATCTGTCTTATCTGTCCAATATTTGTATTTGCATGATATGGTTGATATAAGTAATAGCAGCGCATTAAATGTAGCAGTAGTAGGTTTACAGAGTTGATAGATTTGCATTTGGTTGATTGAAAGAAGGAAGTTAAGGAAGGTGCATTCTGTTCTTCTGCTGCATCTTCTGCACTTCAACTTTGACTGTGCTATTATATCTCCCCTCTTTATATTTTAATGGTAGCAAGAGGAGTATTAGAGACATCCATCCATTGAAAATGTTCAGCAGAAGTGAAATTGCCTGAACTGCTGTCTACGGCCACTGCAACTGCCTATGCAGCGCAATAGATATAATAAATAGTACGACTACAGAATCCAAATGCAAAATGCGAATGCATATACTAAAAAACAAAAGAAACGCTTTGATGAACGTAATGCATGGAAACATGTGGAAGCTACTTACCTGTCATTAATTTTATTCTTTCTGTAGATCTACTATTTACTGTCTTACCATGTCTGACTGTTTTATATATATTAGTGCAGAGTAAATGTAGCTCCTTTATAGGGAAAACAAGAATTGCAGTCGCGAATCGGGATGTCGTCAAAGACTCTAGGCGATTAATCAGCTACTCTTGAAAGCAGTCAAAAGTCACAGCCACCGTCAAGATCCAAATCGTCGTATACAAATGCATGTAAAGCTACATTTTTTTAAAAAGCTGTATAATATAGCAGCTAGAAAAAGGATGTTAAAAAGTAAAACAAAGTAAAGCTCAAAAACAGAATATTTCAAATAGGTGAAAAACTTCTAGAAGACAATCACATAATATTATAAATGTATAGGCATTCAGTCGTGAAATTCAGACATGAGCAATTAGTGTAAAAATATGGTAAACATTGTCTGTTTAATTATTGCAGCAATATTTCAACGTGTATATTATGTGCTTACTGCATTTCATGAACATTAGAATAAACATCACGTATGTAGTGTACTTACAACGGAGCATGTGTTGGTTTAGTCTTCGCTAAACCACATAATCGACACTTGTAAAAAAATACACCAATGCTTGCGCTAACAAAAAACAAATAAACTATTATCGTTAATAATTAACATGAATAATTATTTTATTATTTAGTTGTAAAGTGAAAGACAAATAATTGTGTTCTTCCTAATTTCTGATCAACTATTAAATTTGAATCATAGTTCACTGTATTACCCGCCTGATTTCCAATATAAACGCTAAAAAAGCCATAAAAGCTAAAAAATCTGGCTCGATCGCCTTTTTCTAAAACACATTTCGCTTTTTTGTTCTGTGAGCTTCACTCAGGACAACTGGACAAGATGCATCAACTGTGTAAAATTTATTATCATCTTTGTAATTTACACTATGATAACTTTGTGGTAAATTTTTGTAAAATACTGAATACAGCAGTAAGAGTGTATAGAGCAGCATTTTAAGTGGATTCTCCTGTCCGTCAGATGTATCCTTCTTCATTCACATTCTTCTGTACATGATTTGAGTTAGAGAGTTAGTTTTTGCACACAGAGTATTAACATGAATACGTCTACTATTGGCCGTAATAAAAGATACAAGCTAGCCAGCAGCACATTTACGATCATCAATTCGTGAAACATAAATTCTACTTCTTTTACGACTGCCACGTGCTCTCCTCTTTTCTCTTCGTAATCATTAATTAGTACTTACTACATACAAGACATATTTCCTAAACTTACACACTTTACTCTGAATAAAAACTGATGCGAATTTTGTCTTGAAGGAGTAATGCAGTTATTCGGTACCCCCCGGTAGTGAAGTGAGAGAATAGCTACGTAAGGTACAACAATAACACGTTTCTGTTAAAGTGTAAACTATGCAGGTAGAAATAACGAATAGAGGATATTTTGACTATAGAATTAAAACGAGTAGCTAAATCCTTATCAATTATGATCATTACTTAGGTAAGCACTACTTAAAATTTTAATTGCGCACTAAGATTAAAGTAACTACAAGTTCACGGGAGAAAATTTCGAAGAGAATATAATTTAACAAGAATTATAGTAATAATTAATAATAATTTGTTGCATAAACTGTTCACAAACATTTTTGATAAAACTCAAACTCCAAACTCCAAACTAACTCCAAACGCCACTATTTATACAAAAATTGATTCTGAAATAGGATCCTCCGATTAGTAAAAGATGTTGAAAAATGTAAAAGAAGATGTTGATACGAAAGATGTTGAAATATGGCAGCACTCAACTGCGTCGCTATGTAGAAATATTATAAGCACAATGAATTGTGCAATTGGTGGGAGGATTATGTTCCAGGCGACTGTAAGATAAGTCAGGTTTCTCTTAATGGAAATTAGAACTAGAACGATTAAAAATCATTGTCATGTATTTCGTATTTTTTGAGACATTTTGCAAGTTGCGGGAAAACGTGGGGGCCCTTACAATGCAATTATTATGCACTTATAAGCATTATTTTTAGCATTATTCTTACAAAAATGAAATTGCCAAGCAGAAGTTTAAACCCGTCTGGTGACAAAATGAAAACATTGCATACACACAGAGTAATGAATGTAAATTACTCAAATAAATCTCCACGAATGAAAAGTGTTGCACCGTGGAATCTACAGGCGATTGAGGAATACTTGGCACTTTTGAGTGCTCTTTCAGATTTGAGTGCAGAGTGTAGCAATATTGTCACATTGTACATTGTGTGTTTACGTACACAGCACACGCTATGCTTAATGGTTAGAATTGAAGAAGATCGCATGAGAGCAAAAAATGCCGACTGTTTCGATGACAAGGACTTTTAGTGGCATGGCATTAGCAGAAGTGCAGTCGTCGGGCTTTCGTGGTAGCGTCTGTGTGTAACTGTGGAAGTATTAGGTGGATGTTGAGTTTTTGTGGACAGAGAGATGTGTGTGATGCGATGTGTCTTCAAACAGCTTTGTCATTCATTCAATCCACTCTACTAAACAGCCACCAAACAAACAAACATGCGAATAAAATAATCCACTAATTGTAACTTAACTATAACCATCAGTCACTACTTCCAACTTCATTCTGTAGAGACTCTCATAGCAAAACTGATCTTCAAAAAGTCCGTGCGGCTACATTCAAGTCTGATTTCCATCTCCACTATTTTATAAACCCCAAGCACCTTCAATAAGTCACATAATTCCACCGTACAAATTATTGTCGTGTTTTCACCAGAAATCTGTTTTGATGAAGGTCATCACAGTTTTCCTTCCTGTTTGGTTGCATTGTGAGAATTCTGTTAATAATTTTATACAGATATACAAATGACTATAATTATGTGAATAGAAGTGTTAGCTCGTTTGGAGCGAGAGAAATCAAACAAGTTTACTAAACCCTGAGGAAATATTCCAGGCTATATTTAGAACAATCTTTTTTGAAATTAAAAAAACATAAAAAAATGATTTGGAAATTCGAGTTGAATTAGCATAAAATTGCGTGGAATTTTCGCCCATTCCTCAGCTGAGGATTTTTCTCCTCCTGAGGAATTGGATTTCTAAACACATAGGGTCTAGGAAATAGTATGCTAAAATGATGTAGCAGAGGGTTTGTAATGTGGGTGAGAAAAGGTGAGGGTGGAAATGGAGTTGGGTTTGTTAAGAGATGTATTGCAATGAGTGGAGTAAATTGGATGTGACTAAGACAAAGAAAAGCATTAAGACGACACTGACTGCAGTTGTGAACTCTGCTGCGATGTGAACATCCACTTCTTCCTCTGTGGACTTTTTCAATTACACGTTTCTTGGCGTGTCTCAGAACCAATAACCTATAAGTAAACCGCAATTGCCTCGAGAAGAATTCTTCACAAATCCTATTTGTACTTCCTTCTGTCTCAGTCCGTCTCTGTACCTCTTCCGCTTGGATTTTCCCAATGCAAGTACAGCTTCAAAACTTCTTGTCATTTATTTCCTCGTCCTTTCCCTCATGCCCTGCCATTTCCAACCATTTGCATTTCAATCGCAATTCCCTGTAATTGCTACTTACACATTACTTACTCCGCTCTAGCTCTCGCATCGTCTTTACGGATTCCACCGTTGAAATCAAACACTGACACCGGATACGTCTCATGTGCAAAACTCATGCGACCGACAAACATTCTCCTTCGAGTATTGAAATCCCACTCCATTATTCAGATTATGCCAACCCCAATAGGATTCTCTCAAAGTCAACCTTCACCACTCAAGTCCACTCTTTCAATAAAATCTCACCTTATAATTCTGCTAAATGTCATTTTTTAATTCGCGTTGTGTTTATATTGTTTGCCACTCTTTCTCATTCCCTCGATCATCAAATTTTACTTTTTGACAAGATTTCACTTTGACACAACAACTCTTTTATTTTAATATGTTTTGCATTAATATTATATAAATTAAAATATTAGTAAAATTTTGAAATTGTATCAAAACACGTCGAAATTGCCAACAGTTTAGTTTTTGGGTGTAATCACATGAACTCAATTTTTAGCTAATTGATCCTTCAATGCGCTCATATACATTATTTGATCTCCACAAATAACCCTGTAATTTTTATAGATTCGGGTGTTTCACGCAGTCCAAAATTGGAATGTCTGCGTTGACTGTGTATAGCATTTCACATTTATGATTGCTAGCAGTGTTACATTTGATTGGTTTTGTTGAGTACAAGGAATTATGTAGGTCGTGACGTCTGTGTGAGGTGGAAACAGTTTGCTTTGTTAATATGAGATGCGTTAACTAATAATGGAGCATTTTGTATTCTAATTGTCCATATAGAGTGCTAGAAATGTGTTAATGAGACTAGTCTGAGTCTGTGTTGGGTGATTGTGGGATGAATGAGCGACAGAGGGAAATGGCAGTAAAAATATGATGGAGTGACTTACAAGGAGGAAAGTTGGTTGTGTTTTAGCTGTGAGACGTAATGTGTGTTCTTAATTGTAATGGGTTGGCAGACTGATTGTGAGACGGGACTAGCGCTTGTCTCTGTCTTTGTGTGTCTGGCTGGGCAAATGTTGAAGGCTGAGAAATGAACGGTTCGGAATGTAACGTAGACAGACAGCAAGGGCGTATCTAGAGGGGGATCACAGGGTGCCCGGGCAGCGCCCAAAAAAAGGAATTTTCAAAAAAACAAGTCAAAAATATAAAATTTGGCTCCAAATATATAAAAATTTCGTTTCTGGTTCATTTTAACCTAAATTTTGCGCTTATTTTGCCCGAATACTAGCACTTATAAGGTTTAATGACCGTGTGAGCCCCCATGTGGCAATTCTTGATACGCGCCTGACTGACAGTGTCACAGTCTGCAGTCTGGATGTGTTTTTCAGAAAAGTAACGGAATTTGCTCAGACAGACAAACAAAGTAAGTCATTTTCTGCGTGTGTATTGACATCTGATCAAATTGCTTGGCTGTTGCTCTCTGCCCGCATTTGACTGTGTCGATGTGTCAGTAGTAGCAGCAAATGCACAGGCCACCCGTCTCTTGCAAAATACAGATGTTAGAGTACACCTTCATAATTACGTCATATGTCTCGTCTCTCTTTCTAGTCCTCTTACTCCATTTTGCTGCGTTTCTCTATCAGTAATAACAAGTTTTGTGTTGATAGTTTCACAGTTTATGAGCAATTTGGAAGAGAAAGACCGGCGCTGACGATGCAGCTTTACGAGGATTAACAATGAACCTATAGGTCAAACTGATTCTTACACAGAATTGTCACTCTCGCAAATATTTGCAGCCTCTTAATTTTACACCACAAACTTCAGGAACTGTACTTGTAGTTTCAATTAGTTTCATATTTTCATGCTTCAAGTCACACCGTCACATTTTATGGCATGTCTCGTCGTGTTCATTCAAAATGAGAATCTCTACAACAATTACAGGGAATATGCCGTTTCTGTTGCCTTGTTTTATATACGAAGGTGTAAAATGGAGTGCCTGAGGACTTCGGAATGTGTCACTCTTCCTTGTTTTATTTTATATACGAAGGTGTAAAATGGAGTGCCTGAGGACTTCGGAATGTGTCACTCTTCCTTGTTTTAGTTTTGCAAATGCCTTCAGTGCTCCTCAAAATTACTTTTCTCTGTCGTTAGAACAGCCAGCAAACGGGCACAATTGCAATTAGTGGTGGATTCTTGTGGAAATGACTTTACTCATGAACATCTTGAATTTTTAATTAAAATGGGAGGAAACCTTCATAGTGGGACAAGTACACAAGACAAACAGTGACAAAGTAAAAGTTTTCTCCGTGCACTAAAAGCAATACTACAATTTGGAATGAGGTTGGGAGGAATTAGACTTTTGCGAATTCTGTGTGATTGAAAGCAAACGGCGAAAATGTACAAAGGACTGAATTTAGTTTTAAGGTTGCGTTGTAAAAGAAGGTGCAGAGAGAGCAGAAGAAGCAGTAAAAACTGGATAAGGTAAAGTGAAGACAAACAGAAAGTAAGTTTGTGTGAGGGACGATTGAGACGTCGGAGAATATGTGATCTGTAAACACACGCAGTAAAAAGTTGGAAGCTGTTGCACGAGAATAAAGTAGCATGAACTGATGGAGTTCATGATTGATATGGCCGTAATGTAGAAAATAATGCTGCGTTGGTTTTGGCAGTTGAAACTTCAACGTGAATGTCCTTAGAATTGAGAAGTGGTGGAACTATCCATCTTCGGACTCACACATCTCCTTGTCGTTTTACCAAAACATTTTTCTGTGCGATCAAGTCAGAAGTCACACATCAATCTCCAACTCATCTCCATCGATCTTGCATTGACACATTTGACAACAGCCTGAGAGAGAGAGAGAGAGAGAGAGAAATGAATGGTGCTGTAACTAACTGCCAGTTAAGAAAAAATATTAATGGTGTCGTCCAGCTTGAATCAAGTGCGATCTCATTTATCATAAAAAGGCTACTTGAATAATTATGGATATAGAAATATACATTCATATAAATGTCAAGAGTGGGCGACAAAAACTACAAGAATTTCATTACTCATTATTGCTCAAGTCAATAAATGGAATTTTCCAAATCCCTTCACTCACTCACAGTTCTTAAGGCTGTCTTCACACTCTCCACAAATCACCATCTCCGAACGAGTCTCTTCATTTTCTGTGCCTTCGTTAGATACATTTTGTTGACTTTATTTATTTCTAGGCTGCATTCCATTTAATTCAAAAATTTTAAAGGAAATCTAGCATAATTTTTTTAATTTCTATTGAAAAAACATTTCAAAGTTTCCAACTTGAACTTTGTAAACTATAATTCAGTTGTTTATGTAGACACCACATCAATACCAACTTTTGAAAACACATTTATTTTGATAATATGTTTGTAATTTTAATATTATGAGAAACTACATTATACCATAGAACTGTTACAATTGGGTAGAATTAGGTGTGTGGAATTGTTGAGTTGGTGAGAAGAAGTGTGCCTTAACGAAGGAAATAGAGAGAGAGTAATTGTGTGCGATGAGACATAAAGATGATATAGCACAGATGAATGACACTTAACTCTCACATAGTGTCAATGTAAAGTGGCACTACATTCATAATAAATATCCAAATGTCATTTGATTGTCTTTTAAAGGAGCTGTGCAGAATCAATTGATGGTTGATGAGAGTGTTAACAGATTCCCATATATTATTATTATTATTATATCTTATTATAGTATTATTATTATATCTTATTATAGTATTATTATTATATCTTATTATAGTATTATTATTATATCTTATTATAGTATTATTATTATATCTTATTATA